>SRPT01000083.1:0-60438 GCA_018360205.1 Claviceps digitariae
AAAGAAAAGAAAAAAGAAAAAAAGAAAAATAGAGGCCTGGCCCGCGCCCATCTGCCTCTCCTTCTGCGTCGGCTCCTGGTAATTGGTTCAGATCCGGCCTGATAGCGTCGTGACCCGATTTGACTTCCCCCCAGCCGCGGCGTTGGCGTCCGTCGGGTGGCTGTCTAGTGTTGAACCTTTTTTTTGTCTTGACCCTCCTCTTTTTATTTTCTTTCTTTTTTTTTTTTTCGTTCCTTTTTCTTTTCGTCTTCTGCTTGTTAGTTGTATTTTCTTTTTTTTTAGACCCATGCTTTAAAAATGGCGTCAAATTGGTGCTGGTTATTTGAAATGCCAGACACCACCACCCATCGCAGGAGAAACCCTCCCCCCCCTTTTTTTTCCTCCTATGGCCGAGCAGTCTGCCCCTGCGCCAAGCAGTCAAATCATCGAATCTGCTATATGCTTGGACCCTTTTTATCGAGGGGTTGTATTGCAGTGCATTTTGCATTTTGCATTTGCATTTGACGTTTTATGTTTTGCAGGGGGCGTATACATGCTCATGCTCATGTTGATGTTCATGCTCATGCTCCCTGAAACTCCATCCAATCCAATCCAATCCAACCTCTTATGTTGCGACGGAAAAAAAAAAAGTAAAATAAATAAATAAAAATAAAAAAGTCTACATGGTCTGATGAGCTGCATGTCTCAGAGCTAAAACATTTCCTCCCCACCACCTCCACGCCGTTGATCGTTTGTTTTCTCACTCGTCTGCTTTCTTCTTTTCCTTTTTGCCGACTGGCACCACGACTAGTCCACAGCGTCGTTGCGCGTTGTACCACAGCAATGTCAACGGGTCAACGGGTTCCGGATCTGCCTACGCATGTCCCCCCATCTTGTTGTGCTTCCCGTTGTTTTGATGTCTCTTGCGTTTCACTGCAGTGCTCTGCTTCCCCTGTGTGCTGCCATTAAGGGGATTAAAATTCTTGGCTTTTGTTGAATGAATCCGTTTGACGGGACTCTGGCGTACCATGACGGGGACTGGTGAATTAGTGGCCGTGGTCGGTACTTGCTTAGGTTGAGCAGCTGACTTGACAAGTGTACGAGGACTCGAGTATTTTAGCCCCTAGCAAGTGATTTTTCTTTTCTTTTCCTTTCTTTTTTTTTCTTTTTTGTTCTTTTTTTTTAAGAACGCGGCATGGCGATATAGTGTCTTCGAATCGTTCTAGTGCTAGTTAGGTAGGTGACTAGTTGAAGCTGGGCTCGCCATCCACGGGATACAACCTCGGCGATCAAATAGGCTATGCGGCGAGTCCGTCTTGATCCCGTATCCCTTCTGTCTGTCCATATGTCCTGCAGGAGTTGAAACGAAAGAATACGGAGAATGTGTTGGAGGGAAAAAATAAGAAGAAGAAAATTGCCCGAGGGTACACCAAGGGCAAGTGGCGTGCCATATTACCGCTCTGCATGTTTATGTGCCCTCCCGATATCCTATCCATCCAACCACAATATTCTAGTCGGGGAAAAAAGAGATGATGATGATGATGATGATGAAAAAGAAAGAGAAAGGCAATAGTAGACGCTAGTACACCAATCCTACACGACTATTGAAGCCTGAGCGGACACTACGGACGCCACTCAGCCCTATGTATGTAGGCTGGGCTATTTATTGTGGTTTTTATCTTTTGGCGCCGCCATCAGAAACGGAAGAGACAACGGGGACAATGCCACGCTAGGGCAAGTCGTGTCGACAGGCTTTTTGGCTTTTGGCATTGATGTGTGTGCGAGAGGTGTTTCCTGTGTGTGCTGCTTTCCTCTGAATGCATGGTTGATGTCGTGTCTGGTGTATGATGTGTGTGTGTGTGCGCGGGAGGTTGGATGCATGTACAATGTGTTTGTAAGTATATGTGAACATTGAAGGTATTATGCCATCTGGGCATCCGTCCAGCTGAATGGTTTGGTCCGGTCATTCCAAATTCCTGCGTCGTGCTGCTCCCTGGCGTCAACATCGGATCCGACGCGGAAAAGAGTTGAACTGGGGCACTGCCTCTTCCTGCTTCAAGTGGATTCGTTGATTGCATCCATGTCCAATGTCCATCCAGTCATCATGCTGTGCTGGTCTGGCGCTCACACGCACTGCTGGACCTCTGGGTGCCCACTACCCACTACCCACTACCCACTGCCCACTGCCCACTGCCCACTGCCCACTGCCCGCCGAACACTGCTGACTGGAGCCTGGTTGTCAGTGTCAATGCCATTGATCACCTGCAGAGAGTGCAATGCCGATCCACGCCAGCTGCCATTATCTGTCCACCAGATGGTACGCAGCTGGCAGACAGCTGGCAGGCACCAGGCAGGCAGGCACCAGGCACCATCCTTGGACTTCCAGATGCCACCCCCAGCTGCATCGCCGCTCACACGTCCGTCTCCCTTTCTCACACAATCCCATAATCCCATCAAATTCCACCATACCTCGCGGTGCGGTCGACAATCGCTCGACACCAGAGAGAGATGCAGACCAATTGGTCTCCGTTCCAACATCCAGACGTCATGGCGCACCGCGCACGGCCGACGGTGGACAGCGGATGGCAGAAGCGGAAGGCGAAAGCGGAAGGCGAAAGCGGAAGGCGGAAGGCGGATCAACTTGACGTGTCTTGAATGCGAAATGACACTTCTCACTGTGCCTGGTGCTCCGTTGCACAAGCAGCAAGCAGCAAGCAGCAACGAGTAGCAACGGCAGCGACGAACAAGCGGGCGCAAGGGCGGCCGACCCTGGGCCTGATGCCAACTTCAGGGAGGGGCCAAGAAGGGGATGCAGCGTTGCCCCAGCCATGCCATTTATTATGAGCGTCCACTCTCGTGCATATTGATCTCGCGTTGTTGCTGGCTGCTGGCTGCTGGCTGATTTTTTGTTTTATTGCTCGTTGGTAATACTGCGCGCACCATCATCTTCATCTTCACCATCGTCATCATCATCAGCATCGTCATCGTCATCGTCACCGTCATTCCTCACCTCCATCGTCATCATGCTCATCAGCCTCTTGACGGCGGCCTGGGCCTTTTCTGGCATCGGTGCCTCAGCCGTGTGCCTGGAAAGGACCACCATGCTCCCAGACGGATGGAAAATGCTCAATGAGGCCCCCGACCCTTCGACGCCAATGCGCATCTCCATTGCTATGCGACAGCCCAACATTCATCAATTACCGTCCAAGATTTTTTCCAACTCGTTTTTGTCCCAGAAAGATGTGCAATCTCTCCGACAGCCTGCTCCGGAGCATGTTCATCGTGTCATGAAGTGGCTCTCCGAGAATGGCATCACCACGGCCGAGGCAGACCAGGATTGGATACGTGTGACAACCACGGTTGGTGCAGTCGACAGGTTACTGGATGCAAGCCTTCACCAATACAGCTTTGGCGACGGAAAGCCCATTCTCCGAACCACGGAATACAGTATTCCCGACGAGCTTACCTCCGCCATTGATTTTGTTCACCCCATTACCAACTTTATGACACCTGAGCATGAAGTCTCGGTCGCTCCACAGCCTCCCAAGCAGCAGCAGCCGCAGCCGCAGCAGGAGGAGCAGGAGCTGCATCGAGGTCCTCACAACCGACGGGACGTGGCCTGCAGCTCAAACACGACACTGGATTGCATCAAGAAGCTGTATAGGATCAACTACTCGACGCCCTATGGCAGTTCACCTGTTCGGTTTGGCATTGCTGGCTTCTTGCAGCAATGGGCGAGTTTCGCCGACTTGCGCCAAAATTTTGAGATTTCACGTCCTGACCTCATCCAGGCTGGCTACAACTTTACCGTGGAATTGATCAAGGGAGGCGAGAACAAGCAAGATGCTGGCACAGCTGGAGCAGAGGCCAACCTGGATATCCAATATGGCATGGCCGTTGGCTTTCCCACAAATGTGATTTACTATTCGACCGGTGGCAGAGGCGAGAAGCTGGACGAAAACGGCAAACCCGTGCCTGGCGAGCTTAATGACAACGAGCCGTACCTGGATTTCTTTCAGCACATTGCCAAGAAGCCGGACGAGGAGCTCCCGCATGTCATCTCCATGTCATACGCGGATGATGAATACACGGTGCCCAGGCCCTACGCCATCCGAGTCTGCAATGAAATTGGTCTGCTCACGGCTCGAGGGGTATCAATCCTGGGTGGTTCTGGAGACGGTGGTGCGATGGGCAGCAGAAATGCCCAATGTCGCTCCCATGATGGCCGAAACAAGGACATGACGATTTCCACTTTTCCGGCTTCATGCCCCTGGGTCACGTCTGTAGGTGCCGTCAACAATGGACAGGAACCACCCCAGGGTGCTGAATTCAGCGCTGGCGGCTTCTCAGACTTGTTCCGACGACCACACTGGCAGACGGACGCCGTCAATGAATACGTGCGGGCACTCAACGGCCACCTAAAAGGCTATTACAACCCCCATATGCGCGCCACACCCGATATCTCTGTTGTCGGCACCAATTTTCAAACCGTCATTAATGGCGAAGTCAACCTAGTCCAGGGCACCAGTGCGAGCACTCCCGTCATGGCAGCCATGATTGCTCTCGTCAATGATGCCCGTCTTCGCAAGGGTAAAAAGGCTCTTGGCTGGTTGAATGAAAAGCTGTACTCTAGAAGAGTCCGTAACATTCTTCAGGACATTACGACTGGACAGAGCTTCTCATGTAAATTTTCGGACGGGCAGGCACCGGGAGGTTGGCCGGCCACCAAGGGGTATGATGCTATAACGGGATTAGGCGTGCCAAATAATTTTGAGAAGTTTATGGATGTTTTGGTCAATTCATGAGGGATTCAATCAAAAGACAGTGGAGCGCGCAAATGGGAAGATGCGACGAAGCATTCTGTATTTTTATTTACCTTTTTTTTTTCTTTTATTTTTACCCAAGACGAATCGTGAGGAGAAGAGCACCTGGACTTAGTACTAGATAGCCACGAGTATAATTATCATGATTCACAAGTAGAGCATCCTCGAACATGTTTCAGTGTGCCGCAAGTACTATTGTGTGACCGATTTTATGCATGTACGTTTGTTGGCACGTACAACTGCTCGAACTGGTGGCGCTAGATCTGGCTGGGTATATTAAGGAACACACGCTTTATAGAGTCACGGACTAAAGGCGCACGGAGATATCATATACATATTTGTATATATACAACCATTCTACACACGAATGTACATTCGGAGGGGTATTTTGAATCCCATGGCCACGACGTTTGCACCAGGCGATTTCCCTCGAGGTTCTACTAGAGAGGCTCTACTAGCTCTATAGACGAGTATGAGCAGTGAAGAGTAAGCAGTGTGCAGTGCGCAGTGTGCACGCCTCTCCTCAATTGGCATCTGGAAGGCGCTTTAGTATAGCTTGTTTGGTATCATCTTGGTGGAGGGGAAATCAGGGTTCTTGTCCGTCTGGTGAGTTATTTTGTTGCTGGTGGATGGAAGTTATTTTGTTGTTGGTGGATGGAAGTGGTTATTGTGGGAGGTGAAGAATTGTTTTAAATAGAAGGTGAACAACTGTTTTTTAAGTAGAGGGTAAAATAACTGAGTAACGCCGACTGCGATGGCGGGTGACGATACGGTCTTTTTGATGTCGACTGGTCATTATATTTTTATATATGAGGCGTGAGAATTGGTAACATTGGTTTTTGTTTTCCTCTTATCCTGTTCCTTTTTCTAAGAATAAAAAAATGAAAAAAAAAAAAAAAAAAAAAAAAAAAAAAAAAAAACAATGACATGACATTATCATGGTGTGGAGAGACGAATGATGTTTGGTATGTGCTTATACAAGAGGGGTCCAGAGTCCAGACGGCAGGACGGCAGGACGGCTAGTGTCGGGCGGGGCGGCTGGATTCGGTGGATAAACATAAAAAATGGATGTGCACCTCACATTAGCAATGTACGTTAGACCCCCTTATATTCCGTGCAACAGCACGCATTTGCGAGTCAAGAGCAGGCTGAAGCGGAGTCACAGTCTGATCATCAACTCTTTCTTCTGTCCCCTTGTGTATTTGAGCGAGAAAAAAAAAGAAAGATCTTATCCGCTGTGCAGTAAGTAGCATGTGACATAAGGAGGACCAAGGAGGGGCACAGGGACTGTCATGTATATAAGACCACTGTGCCACCAGCTCCATCTCACACAATCAACACTGTACACACACATCAGAGTGTGCACATACTAACACCTTCTTCTTGAATTCTTTATTTTATCGCGCCAAGAACAAATCCTGAAGATCCTCAAGCCGTTATCCGGATCCGGTCTGAGACGGCGTCATGACTGTCGAGGTGCACGAAGCGTTGGCGGTGAGGGGCAAAGAGCAGGAGCAGAAGCAGGAGACGGAGAAGAAGCAAGAGACGGAGAAGCAAAATGAAGAACAGAAACAGCGGCCGGCCTTTGGACGAGCGTGGAAAAAGGAGTTTCTGTTTGATCCAGCGTGGCGAAACTTGAACCACGGTATGTATGCTTCCATCTCGGTCGCAACTTGATATGCCGCAGCTCATCTCCTCCCCTCCCCAGGCTCCTTCGGCACTTACCCCGTCCACATCCGCGACAAGCTCCGCGCGTACCAAGACCAAGCCGAAGCCCGGCCCGACCAATTCATCCGCTACGACCAGTCTGAGCTGCTGGACCGCTCGCGCCAGGCTGTGGCGCAGCTCCTCAACGCACCGCTCGACAGCGTCGTCTTTGTGGGCAACGCCACCGAGGGCGTCAACACGGTGCTGCGCAACCTGAAATGGGACAGCCTGCAGACACGCGGCCAGAAGGACGTGATCCTGAGCTTCTCCACCGTCTACGAGGCCTGCGGCAACGCCATCGACTACCTGGCCGAGTACTACGCCGGCATGGTCGAGCACCGGACCATGAGCATCGCGTATCCGCTCGAGGACGCCCAAGTGGTGGCGGTGCTGCGCCGCACCGTGGAGCAGGTGGCGCGGGAGGGCAAGCGCGCGCGGCTGGCGCTGCTGGACGTGGTGTCGTCGCGGCCAGGCGTGGTGTTTCCGTGGGAGGCCGTGGTGCGCGCCTGCCGCGACCTGGGCGTGCTGTCGCTGGTGGACGGCGCGCAGGGCATCGGCATGGTGCGCCTCGACCTGTCGGCTGCGGACCCCGACTTCTTCGTCTCCAACTGCCACAAGTGGCTGCACGTGCCGCGCGGGTGCGCCGTGCTGTACACGCCCGCCCGCAACCAGCATCTGCTGCGCACCACGCTGGCCACCAGCCACGGCTACGCGCCGCTGTTGCCGCCCGGCCCGCCGAAGCCGCCCTCGCCGCTGCCGCCCGGCGCCAAGAGCCCCTACGTCGCCAACTTTGAGTTTGTTGGCACGCGCGACAACGGCCCCTACTTTTGTGTCGCCGACGCTATTGCCTGGCGGGCGCGTGTCTGCGGCGGCGAGGACGCCATCTTGGACTACCTGTGGACGCTCAACAAGAAGGGCATCCGCATCGTCGCCCGCGCCCTGGGCACCAATTATCTGGACAATGCGACCGGCACGCTGACCAACTGTGCCATGGGCAACGTCGCGCTGCCCGTGTGTATTGCTGCGGATGCGGCAGAAGGAGCCGACGCGGCCAACGCGGCCGAAGCAGCAGAAGCCGTACAAGCAGACGTCGTGGTGGCGCCCGAGCACCAAGGCCTCGTCTTCCAGTGGATGGCCAAGACACTCGTCACCGACTACAAGACCTTCATGTCGCTGTTTGTCATGGACCGCCGCTACTGGATGCGCCTGAGCTCGCAGATTTACCTGGACGAGGGGGACTACGAGGCCGCGGGGGACATTTTGAAGCATCTGTGTGCGAGGGTGAGGCGGCGCGAGTATTTGCATTCGAAGCCAGAGTAGATGTGTTTTCGTTTCCCGCATCATTGATCGCAGTACAAGAGACATGACGTTTGTAGCTATAGACACATTGAAATTTGAATGCGTCACACAATGATTCAATTTTTATGCGACGCTCTTGGAGGAGCAAACATACCGAGTGGCCCATTGCTCCAGAACGGGGCAGCACGTATGTACAATGTACAGTGACTCCAGGTAATTCCAAATATTTTTAAAGAGGGGCATATACTCTATATAAAACTTTAAAAGAGTATATTTTAATACTTTATAGCTAGAATTTTATAAGATTTTATATTAAATAAAATATATTAATTTTAATTCTAAATATTATAATTTTTTATTATAAAAAAATAACTATAAATCTTAAATAAATTTTAAAAATATAGTATAAATCTTTAAAATTACCTTAATGTCATGGCTAGGTTGCCCGCGCTTAGGCTAAGGGCATAAGGGATAGAGGGCAAAGGGCATAAGGGAAAGAGAGTAAGTTATGCCCTCGCTTTAAGCTTATGTGAGGTCCTCACAACACAAGGCGCATCGGGATGGAATCCCCTGTGCTTAGTCACGCTCTCGCTTGTAGTAGCCCTTAAAAGACTGCTATATGCATAAGGGCTTCTTAGAAAAAGCAAGCTTTAGTTAATATACTAGTTACTATATTGCCTTTGCCTAGCTACTATATTTACACCTAACAATTTTAAAGCTTCCTTATAGCTACCTAAAGATAATATAATGCCTTATACTTAATAACCTATAGCTATCCTACGCAAGGGCTTCTTATTCCCTAAACCCTTAGCAAACACCTAGCAATCTATAGCTACTATAGCTAGTAATACCCCTCTAGTTACTACTATAACCTAGGATAAGATAGTCCCTAAACCCCTTAACCTTAAGAAGAAAGCTAAGGTAATATAGAAGTAAATCTAGTAACTTAAAGAACTAAAGAAACTATAGGCTTAGGAATAAGAGCTCCTTACTGCCCTAGGCTAACTAATAGATAAGGTAAAGAGGGCTAAATACTACTACTCTACTAATAACTTATTAGATAATAGCTAAGGAGAAGTTAAGGTAAAGAATATTAACCTACTAATGCACCCTACTAATCTATAGAGATATAAAATCTAAATTAATAACCTAACCTATGCTTTTAATAGGGCATAGCGTAAGTTCCGCTAGGATTACTAAAAAATCCTTTTTACCCTTAACTATATATATTAATCTTATTAGGTAAGATAGGACTATTTCCTTAATAAATAATTAGATAATTAACGTAAGAAACTTAAGAATAACTAGGATAAATTCTAAGAATAGACCCTTACCTTACTAAGGGACTTTGCTAATTAAGAAGCCTAAATCACTATAATAATAGAAAATACTAAATAATAGGAAGGCTAAAGTTCTATTAACTTTAGTATCTACCTAAATTTGCTAGAGAAACACCTTAAAAAAGCTAGTAAAAAAGCAAGGGCTCTCCTTTTCTTTGCTAAGTTACTATCTAACCTTTAGAACTATATAAACCTATATATATTTATTACTAGGAAAACTAAGGAAGAAGTAGTATAGATTACCTAGTAATTCTAGGATACTATGCTAGCGAGGCCTAAGTGTAAACCAAAGTATAAAACAGAAGAAAACCCTTTAAAAGCACCCTAATTATAATTATAGAGTACGCTGCATTATTGCCACTACTAATACCCTACTTTAGCGGTAAGTAGTCTAGCAATAGGCCTAAATAATAAATTTATCTAAGGACTATAGAAGTGTTATAACTATAGGAGCCTAAACCATATTTAATACTATTATAATTAACCCCTAAAACAACAGATAAACTAGATAGAAAACACCTAATAGCAGAAGTAGCTGCCCTTGCCTCTACTAGTTATAAACTCCCTATTAGGCAATATTTCCACACCCCTATTACTATTTAAGGATAAATTGCCACCTAAACCTTTGCTAATCTAGACATATGCTCTAACGTTAATATTATTAGTTTAGAGTTTATAACACAATAAAAGCTCTAAAAAACCACTATAAACGCCCCTAAACTCTAAGCAATTAGCGCGTTAACTGTCCCGTAATATAGGGTATATAACGTACTAATAAGTATAATAGATTCCCATAGACAGTCTAGGGAATTAACCCTACTATACATAGCTATAGATAGGGACCCTAGAGTCTAAGGAAGCCCTATCTTAATTAGAATGTATATACTAGCAACTAAATAAATTTACCTAGCCCTTTACAAAAGAAAGTAGTAGTTTAAGCTCTATTAATTTAGAATATCCCTAATAACTCCCTACTAATTTATAAGGAAAAATAGAAATACAGCCACTATATACGCTATCTAAGTAATTACTAGCAATAAAGTAATACTCCTAGGAGATAAAGACTAAGGGAAAATACTTATAACCCCTAGTAATATCCCCTTAGAACTATCTATATACATAAATATATTTAAGTCTAACAATATTAGTATATTACTATCTAGAAAAAACACTAACTATACTATTAACCTATTACCTAATACATCCCCACTATATAGACCTATATACCCCTTATCCTAAAATAAACTTAAAGTCCTATAGAAATACCTTAAGGAGAACCTAGCAAATAGCTATATAAAAGCCTTAAAAAGTCCTACTAATGCCTCTATTCTTTTTATCCTAAAAAAGGATAGCACCCTCTAATTATATATAGACTATTATAGTATTAATAAGATTATACTTAAGAATTAATATGCATTACCCCTAATTTTAGAGATTCTTAACTATATCTAAGGGGCAAAGTTCTTTATTAAAATTAATATTAAGGATATATACTACTATATCTATATTAAGAAGGGGGATAAGTAAAAGATAGCATTTTAAACTAAATATAGCTATTATAAATATCTTATAATGCCTTTTAGATTAACTAACGCTCTAGCTATATTCTAGAGTTATATACACTAAGCGCTATAAGGGCTAATTAATACTATTTATATAGTATATCTAGATAATATTCTAATCTTCTTAAAAACACAAACAAAACATATAGCTTATATATAGAAAGTATTAAGTAGAATAAAGAGCGCTAAACTATACACTAAACTATTTAAGTGTGTATTTTACTAAGACTTAGTAGAGTTCCTTAGATTTATCCTCTCTATTAATAGCATTTTAATAGATAAAAGGAGGGTAAATATAATCTAGAAATAGAAAGAACCTAAGAGTTTTAGGGATATATAAGTCTTCCTAGGTTTTTATAACTTTTACCATAAGTTTATATATTAATACTCTACCCTTATAGCACCCCTTAACATACTAATAAAGGGTAGCTAAAAGGGGATTTAATCTAGTAAGTTCCACTTTAGGGATAACAAATATACAGCGTTTATAGGGCTAAAAGCTGCCTTCTATAAAGCGCCTTTACTATAATATTATAAACCTAAACGACTAATCTGTATTAAGACAAATGCCTCTGCTTTTGCAATAGCTAGTATTATCTCCTAGCTAAATAATAAAGGGTAATACTACCCTATAGCGTTCTAGTCTTAAAAGTTTACTAACGCTAAATAGAACTATAGCATAGCTAACTAAAAGCTCTTTGCTATAGTAAAATCCTTTAAGCACTAGTAATACTATATTAAAGGGGTTATAAATCCTATAAAAGTTCTATTAAACTACTATAACCTATAGACCTTTATAAGCTAAACTAAGCTTAATAGTTAGTAGGCTAAATAATATATATTCCTTAGCCTGTTTTATTTTATTATTAAGCACTATATAGGGAAGAGTAATCCTATAGATATGCTATTAAGAAGGCCTAATTATAAAGGCAAGGCCCTAATAAATTAAAAGATACTGCTAAAGTTATAGAAAAGATTATTGCCTTATAAAGAATTAAAGGTAGTGCTTAATAGCGCATAATAGCTTAGTAAGACGCCTTTAAGGATGCATTTAGTCCTAACCACTAAAGCTAGTTTTATAGGATAAAACTCTATTGCTTAAATAGCTAAAGTAGCTACTAGAACGCTAGCTAGGGAGTAGGTAGAACTAAGCAATTTCTCTATAAAAATTGCCTATATTTAATGCGTTAGAACCTAAAAGATTAAAGAGGCTACTATATTATTTAACCCCTATAAGAACTAGATATATAAACCCCTTACTAAATTACTATAAAAAGCTTAGGAGTAGGATCTAAACCTTAAAAGGATTATTAGAGATATAGTCCTAGGGAATTAAGGCAAAAAGGCAGGGATATAGCAATATAATATAAGCAGCCTTCTACTATATAAAGACTAGGTAGTTATTCTATAGGAGCCTATTCTATAGTAGGAGCTTCTATAGCTATACTATAATAATTCCCTAGCTAGTTATTTTAAAATTAATAGAACTATAGAGCTCTTACATTAAGTATACTACTAGCTAGCTATAAAATAAGCTATAATAGAGTATATCTCTAGCTATAGGGTATGCTAATAGGTAGTTGCTAGGAGGTATTACCTATATAGTTACTTTAAATTGCTACTAATACTATAGCAACTATAGGTAGAGATATCTATAGACTTCGTTATGGGTCTACTAGAAGGATTACATTATAAGCAATAGGTTAACGCAATTCTAGTGATTATAAACTAATTTACTAAGTACATAGTATTCCTACCTATAACCACTAGTATTAATATAGTGGACTTTATAAAGATCTTCTATAGGGAGATTAAATTATAGTTTAAGGCAGCTAAGGGCATTATATTAAATTAAGGGTCTATATTTATAAGTGTATTTTAAAGTAATTTATACTTTTACTCTAAAGTTAAATAATAGTTATTAATAGCATTTTACCTTTAAACTAATAGGTAAATAGAGAGGACTAATTAGGTATTAAAACACTACTTATAATATTTTATTAGTAAGTATTAGCTAATATAGCTAGTACTATTACTATAGGCTTAATTTATATATAATAATGCTATAAATAGAACTATAGGGCAGGCGCCTAGTTATACACTCTATAGGTACTACCCTAAGTTTTACTTAGGCATTAAGGGCGAATCTCTAGATAGAGATATACCTAAGGCAGAGGCATAGATATAAAAACTCTATATACTATAAGAAAGGATAGCGAAAATATAGGGAAAAGCAGTGGATATATAAGCTAAGTACTATAACTAGCACCACTAACTAATAATATTCTATAAGGGTAATAAGGTCCTATTATCCGCTAAGAATATATAGGTTAAATATATAAAGAAGAAGCTAAACCCTAGATTCTTAGGACCTTTCTATATCCTACACCTAGTAAGAAAGTAGGTATATTGCCTTAAATTACCTAAGAAATACTTATAACTTTATAATATATTTTATATTAGCCTACTAAAGCTATAGTGCAGGAGAAGAAAGGATAGGGAAAGCATAGCAACCCTAGATTTAGAAGATAACAATAATAAATATAAGATTAAGGAGATTAAGGATAAGAAGATTACTAAAGAAAGCATATACTTCCTTATAAAATAGAAGGGATAGCTAAGCAAATATAACTAGTGGATCCTAGAAGATAATATATTAGCACTAAGGCTTATTACTAATTTTTATAAGAAAAAAACAAATAAGATAATTTACAAGTAATAGCCTAGCGATTAGGCATAGAGTTAGTAGTAATAATAAATTTATTCTATAAAAAAGAAAGAACTATTTATAGCAGAGGGGCCACTATAGGGAACGAATCTATAGTTGCCTCTATAGACTATTAGGCTAGGCTTATACCCTTAATATAGCTAACGCATATTAACTTAGACTAAATCGCCGCCTCTACGCCATAGAAGACTTGCTTAATAGTAACTGCCTAGGTAGTGTATCTAGCCTTACCTAGGTATAGACGCAAAAGGGTAGCATTATACTATTTCTTATTATTAGTAGTATCCTAGGAGAGAAGTATAAGCAAATAACAATTAAATATAAAGGGATAATACTTACTTAAGGGAAATATAAAGGGGGGTAATGCGCTATTTAAAGCTAGTAGCTAGCTAGTATATACTAATTATATAGGACTTACGCCTTCTATTATAAGCATTAGTAGAGAATTTCGCAATTATATTAGTATATATACTGCTATATTTTTAGCTATACTAGTTAAGCTATAGGCCACTTAATGCGCCTGCTTAGCGTAGTTAAAACTATAGAGCAAAAGGAGAGATATATAGGCAAGTTACTATTGCTAATCCTTAGTAAAAACATACTCCTTAATAGTAGGAGGAGGGTTGCTATTTACCGCCGCGTCTAGATCAGGCACCAATTCAGTGGCGCCCATAAGGATTTCCAGCTAGTAATATACGCTAAGGCAATCCTTCTAGTTCCCCTGCATTATAGGCATAGCCTACCTAGGGTGTTAATAATTGCTATAGATTCGGGGGGGTATACATATAGTGTTATAAGTATTATTATGCTCCTAGCATTATAGGCAGCGCCTAGATAAATAAAGGGTTATACTAATAAATAGATTAGCATTAAAAGCATAGTTAAGCGCTATAAGGGTAGGCTTAAAGGGCAGGCTTTTCTTAAAGTTATAGTAGCTAGTATATATATAATAGGTATATATATATAGCTATATAAAAATTTTCTTAAAGACAGTAGAGGAGAGTAATATTATAATAAATTAATAGCAAAAGTTAATAAAATAAGTAAAGAGATAAGGGGGAATACTAAGTCTAGGATAGGGAAGATAAATAGGGATAGAGAAGATAAAGTATAATAGGAGCGAAGAAGTAGTAAGAACCTACCTTATTTATAGGCAAACTATAAAGGGGAGTAATCTAACTAGGGCATTGTTTTATTTATTTAACTAATGTTAGCGGTTGTAACTAGGTGTTATTATTATTACGCATTACTGCTAATTAGCTAGCAATAAGCAATGTATATTATTTATTTTAATTATATGCTAAGGACACTAAATAGGGGGGTTAGATAGAGGACTTAAGGCTATATTATAATGCAGCCACCTATGCATCCCCCTTAAGATGCTAGTAAAAAGCATAAGTAAAATACATACTGCTAAGACATTAGCCTAAGGGGGGGGGCAATTATAAGATCCTTATAACACAAGGCGCATTAGAATGGAATCCCCTATGCTTAGTTACGCTCTTGCTTATAGTAGCCCTTAAAAGACCGCTATACGCACAAGGGCTTCTTAGAAGAAGCAAGCTTTAGTTAATATACTAGTCACTATATCGCCTTTGCCTAGCTACCGTATCTACACCTAACAGCTTACTATAACCTAGCTAAAAGTATAAAAAAGGGATTATATATATATATAATAAAGGCTAGAGATTTATACCTTTAAGCATTACTACTTACTTTCTAGCTTTTTAGCTATAAAGTATTTATATCTTAGTTTTTACTTTACTAGTATTTACCTATTTAGTTTTAATAACTAAATCTCTCTCTTTTAAAGGGATAGTAAACTATTAACTAAATTAAAATATTTACCTAAAGAGTAACTTATTTTATTAGCTATAACTTAGCTACTATAATATAAAATACTAATAATTTATTATAGGTAATTAAGGAAGAGAGCCTTACTAGGTTTAAAGCTATAATACTAAACTAATTTACTATACTAAATTAATTTACTATACTAAATAAAAAGGCTAAATTAAACTATTACCTTAAAAAAGTAGTAAAAAAGCTATAACTTACTAATAAGTAAAGGGAGCTAAAGTAACTTAAGTAAACCCTTTAAAATACTAATAATTATAATATAATAAATAATAATACTAATAATAAGATTAATACTATTACTACTTTAAAGATAAGTACTTTTAATATATAGAAGTAAATACCTTATTATTATTTAATAACTCTCTAGCTATAATAAAGCCTAGCTTAAACTTAATTAAAGGTCTTTATTTATAAGGGTAATATTTATAAAAACCTTTAGAATTTTCTTATAAATTTAAATATAGCTTTTACTATAAACTTTATTTTATTTTATAATAATAAAACTAAGGTAGTTTATACTAATAGCTACTTTACTAATAATATAAAGTAATAATAAATATATTTAATTTAAGCTAATAATAGCTTTATAAACTATAAAATATATATATAGAAAACCTTTATAAACTAGCTTAAAAATAAAATAATAAATAAAAATACTTACTATTTAAAAGCTATAAAAGTACTTATAAGTCTTTATTAGTTAAATAGCTAATTATTTTAAAGCTTTACTAGAGTTTAAAGTAAAATTAAAGCTAAGCTTTTAAAAGCTATCCTTAAATAACTATAAATATATCTCTTTAT
Source organism: Claviceps digitariae (assembly GCA_018360205.1). Taxonomy (NCBI): domain Eukaryota; kingdom Fungi; phylum Ascomycota; class Sordariomycetes; order Hypocreales; family Clavicipitaceae; genus Claviceps; species Claviceps digitariae. Next base: position 16,100 of record SRPT01000083.1, read on the forward strand.
TAATAGCTTTAACTATATTATAAAAAAGTAAATACTTAGCTAAGAATTCCTTAAAAGCTAAAACTATTTATAAAGCTAGGGCTATAAAGTAAAAGTTACTATTAAAGGCTTATATATTAATAATAACTAATTTTAATTCTTTTAGTAAAAAAAATAAAGATTAAACTCCTTTACTATAACCTAAAAGTAATTAAAAAGTAAGTCTACTAAGCCTTAGAACTTAAATATTATAACCTACTATAAGTATAGAAAGAATAGCTATATTTCCTTATATTATACTAAGCTAAATTATATAACTTATAGTAGTAATAAATATATTACTTAGTAATACTAAATATACTATAACTATACTAATACTAAGTAGTTTAATATAAATACTATCCTTATAAGAACTAATTAAAGCTAAAGATATAAGCCTACTATAAGCCTTTTAACCTTAAACTCTATATAATAACTTAGTTAAATAGTAAGAGTTAAAGTAAAAGAAAATAATAAGTTAATAATAAAGGTAATATTATAGTAAGATTACTATTAAGTAGTAATAAATATACTATTTAACTTAAAGGTAATAAATTTATTTATATACCTAAAAATATTAAGTAAAGTAAATTAAAGTAATATAGTTACTTTTAGTTAAAAGCTAAAAAGCACTTTAAAAAACTTATTAATTAATAAAGGTATTTTTAATAAAGTTATTAAAGTTATTAATAGTATAGAATATAGTAGGATATATTAAGTTTACTACTATATTACTAAGGTATATAAAGATTTATTACTTAAAATAAATTAAATAAAGAAATATAAACCTTAAATATTATTATAAGGACTTAAAATATAAAGATATTTAGTAATAAGGTAATACCTTTTTTATATAGAGAGTAAGTAATAAGTTTACTATAAAAAAAAGAAAGCTATAATTATAATAGTATTAGGTAAGTTAATAAGCCCTCCCTTTATTAAAGAACTAATTAAATTAAGTAGCTAGTTATAAAGTAACTAGCTAGATTAATAGACTAGCTTATAACTAAATATAAAATAAGTACTAAATAGTAATTAAGCTAGGCTATTATTACTAGCTATATACTTAAATTATACTAAGGTATTTTTAGAGAAATTAATAGGGTAGCTATTATAGCTTAGTAGCTATATATATATAATTAAGCTAATTAAAGAAGAGACTCCCCTTTAGGGATTAATATATAACCTAGCTAAAAAGAAGCTAAAGGTTCTCTATAAATACCTAGCTAATATATAATATAAGGGATAGATTAAAAGATTTATAAGCCCTTTAAAGGTACCTATTTTTTTTATCTCTAAAAAGGGTAAGTAATTATAACTATATATTAACTATTATAGCCTTAATAAGGTTATAAGGAAGGACTATATATCTTTACTACTAATATTAGAGATTTTAAATAGGTTAAGAAATGCTAAAATAGTTATAAAAATTAACCTTAAGGATACTTACTATTAGCTATATATCTATAAAGAAAATAAGTAAAAAACTATATTCTAATGCTATTATAGCTACTTTAAATATCTTATAATACCTTTAAGACTAATTAATGCGCTAGCTATATTCTAAAAATATATTAATAACGCACTTAAAGACCTTATAAATACTATTTATATTATCTACCTTAATAATATTCTAATATATAGTAGCAACCCTATAGAGCATAAGGGGTATATTAGGTAGGTTCTTTAGAGGCTTTATAATATAAAGCTTTTTACTAATCTAAAGAAATATAAATTCTCTATAAATTAAGTTAACTTTTTAGGATTTATTATAACACTAAAAGGGCTTAAAATAAAACTAAAGCGTATTAATATAGTAGCTAACTAGCTACTACTAAGTAGTATAATAAATATTTAGTATTTCCTTAGCTTTATAGAATTTTACTAATACTTTATAAAATAGTATAGTAAGATTGCTATACTACTAACTAATTATCTTAAAGGCAATAATAAAGGAAGCTTCTAGCTAAATAGCTATAAGCTTAATGCATTTAACTAGCTTAAGAAGAAATTCCTTAAGGCACCTATCCTAATGTATTTTAACCTAAATATACTAATTAGGATAGAAATAAATATATTAGTATATACTATAGAAGCTATACTAGTATAGTTATAGCTAGAGAACTAGTACCTAGTAGCTTATATATTTAGAAAGCTATTAGGTTCTAAGCTTAGATATCTAACGCTAAATAGTAAATTATTAGCTATTTAAAAGTCTTTTAGGACTTAAAGATATTATTTAGCCTACTTAAAGCACCTAATCTAAATAATTATAAATTACTTAAATTATAAATACCTTACTATAAAGCTAAAGCTATTTAGTAAATAAATAAATACACTAAATAAGCTTTACTTATTTAACTTTATAATTAAATATAGGCTTAGTAAGTTAAACCTAGTAAATAGCCTTTTAAAATAACCTAATTACTTCTTAAAAAAAGCTATAAAAAAAGCTAAAATATTTTACTTATTTCTATTTCTTACTAAGTTTATAGAGAGTAAGTAGTAAGGTAAGTAGCTAAATAGCCTAATAATTAAGTAAATAGAAGTTCTAACTAATAAGGCTATAAGTATTAATTATAATAAAGAAAGGTATTTAGGCTAGCTAACTTCTAATACTATTAAGCTATAAAATAGCTATGCTATTAAAGCAATATACTTAGTAGTAAATATTTAAATCTAAACTAATTAAGTATATAACCTAGATAGTATAGGGTATAAATATAAGTTATTCTATATAAAAGTAGTAACTACCCCTTTATTTAGTAGTATGCTAAAAGTAAGCTAATTAGCTTTAAAAGCAAGGCTTTTTATACTAAAAATATAGCTAAAGCCTAGTTACTAGAATAATATTCTATTATATAAGTCTATAGATTTAGTTATAGCTAGTAAGGTAGTAGTAACTAAGGACTATAGTTAAGGTAATAATAATACTACTTTAAATTAAATAAATAAGATTTTAAATATAAAAGTAGGCTACTAATGCCCCTACTTATTTAGAGAAGGATTAGTGCTTAAGCAAAGAACTAGCTAAGAACTTATAGCTAGATTAATAGTAATTAAAAGAACCTTTTCTAAGTTAATTTTAAATATAAATAATAATTTAGTATAGCTACTCTTTATATTCTTAAAGTCTACCTAGGTAGAAAATATACTAATAAAGTAGTAGTTAAAGCTATTATATAGTAGTAATATAAAAGCTACTTTAAATAAAATTATTTAGTTAGTTAATAGAAATAGCTTATTATTATTTAAAGGTAAAGCCTATATATTAATAAGTATAAAGAGTAAGATTCTCTAGCTAGTTTATAATAACTTAGTAGTAAGCTACTATAGTGTAAGTAAGATAATTAAATATATAGCATTATAATATTATTAGCTAGGTATAAAATAAAATATAAAGATATATATAAGTAACTATTTAAGTTATTAACTAAATAAGCCTAGATTATATTAACCCTATAGTAAGCTAATAATATTACTAATGCTTAACTAACTATTTTAAGAATTATTAATAGACTTTATTATAAAGCTACTATTAATAAAGTAATATAATAAAAAGATATATAATATAATACTTATTATTATTAATTATTTCTCTAAGTATACTCTATATATTACTATAACTATAAGGGTAATAAGTAGTAACTTTATAATAATCTTTATTAAAAATATATTTAAAGATTATAAAGCGCTTAAAGGTATTATTAATAATAAAGGCACTATCTTTATAAGCAAATTCTAATATATATTCTATTACCTTATAGTAATTAAATAGCTTTTTAGTATAGCTTTCTATCCTTAAACTAATAGGTAAATAAAAAGAATAAATTAAGTCTTTAAGTATTATTTAAGGGTATTTAGAAACGCTAAGTAAACTAATTAGTTAGACTACCTACTACTTACCTAATTTACTTATAATATAAGCTACTACTTTACTTATAGCTATATATTAGTAGAGTTACTATAAGGTTATTAACCTAAAGGCTCTAACTAAATTATTAAACTACTTAATATTATTAACTAATAAGCTAATTTATAGGTTAAAAAGCTATATAATAAGTATACTAAGATTAAATAGCTACTTAATAGTATATAGAAATAATATATAAAGTATTATAATTAGAAAAGAAAACTAATATAGTTTAAAGTTAGTAACTTTATACTTCTTTCTATAAAGAATATTAATTTATAATATTTTAGTAAAAAGCTTATAGTAAAGTACCTAGGACTATTTTAAGTAATTAAAAAGGTTAGTAACTATAAACTAATATATTATTTAAAGCTTTCCTTAATAATATAATTATATAATGTTTTTAATATTATAAGTTTAGAATAATTTAAAGAAAACCTAATTATAGTATAAGTAAAGACTTTATAGCTATTTATTAATAATAAAGCTAAGTCTTATAAAGTTAAAGAAATTATCTTTTATAAATATAAAGAAAAAAGGTAAAAATATTTAATTAAATAGAAAGGCTATAATAGCTTTAAGAATTCTTAGGTATTATAAAGAGACTTTAATACTAAAAATATAATTAAAGAATATAAAGAAAAGCTAGTAGCTAGTTTATAGTAAGTATATAAAGAGCTAATTAAGTAGATTAGTATTATTTATTTATTTATTTTTTTATAAAAAAAAAAAAAAATACCTAGTTATATAGCTGCGCTAAGCTTATAAGTCCTTTTAAAAAAAATATATATATAGACTAATTACACTAGGCACGCTATAACTACGCTACTTATTATTATTAATATTAGCCTCCCTATTACCTATAACTACTAAATTTCCTATTAAATTCTATAGAGTAGTAGGAAAAATATAAGGCTTAATAAGTACTAGTAAAGAAGCCTAATTATAACTATAGCTTTAGTAGTAAGTTAGTAATACTATTAATAGAATAATAAGTTATATATACTATAGTAGTATATTTATAAATATATTTTAAATAGTTTAAAATATTAATATTTATAAAAAAAGTATTTACTTTATATTATTATTTAATAATAGCTTTTTAATAGTAAGTATACTTTACTTTAAGGTTAGTATTTATATAAGCTTTTAAAGTATATATATATTTATTAGTATACTTAGCTAATTAAAGGGTATTTTTAAAGGATATAATAATACTAAGTAAACTCTATAGTAATAAGTTAGCTTTAAAAATAAAGTAATAATATAATATATATTATATTAGAATTTTATAATACTTATTATTATTAGTTTTTTATTTTATTAATTTAAAGGTATACTAATAAAAGTATACTTAAGTAAGTATTAATTATATTAATATTAGTAATAACTTATTAATAAAGAAAAAGTAAAGGGAAAAAAAGATATTAAAAGGCACTTATTTTATTATATTATTTATTATTTTTTTAATAAACTATATATTTTAAACTTAAACTTATAAAATATTAATAATAATAAAGTAATTTAGCTATAAGTACTTATTTTTAAAAGTAAAAGTATACTTAATAAGTATAGCTTACTTAATATAAATATATTTAGAATATATATCTTTATTTATATAAAGTATAGTAAGTAGCTTAACTACCTAAGTATAAAGCTATAAACTATAATATAAATAAAAAGGTTTTTTAAATTTAATAAGGAATTAATAATAAGTATATTAAAAAGAAATTATATTTATATTATAATAGTCTAAATAATAAGCTTAAAGCCTAAAAAAGAAGGATTACTTAATATAGAAAGTATAATATAAGTATAGCTATAAGTATTTTTTAAAGTTATAAAAGCTTTAAAATAAGAAGAACTTATTATAATAACCTAGCTAAGAATAAGTAGTATTTTAGCTAATAAAAAAATAAAAAGTATTTATTAATAATAATATTAAAAAAAAAAATAAAAAAAAGGCCTAAAAATAAATAAAGTAATAGTAATAAATAAAGTAAAATAATAAGAATAGTATTTTAATACTAAACCTAGAAGTTAATAGAAATTAAAATATAAAAAAATAATAACTATAAAGCTATTATTATAAAGCTAAAAGATAATTTATAAATAAGTAAAAAAGCAGTAAAAATTAAAGTAAAAAAATAAAGATAATTAAAGTAAAAGAAGATATTTTAATACTAAACTTAAATATTAGCTAAAGAAAATAAAATAAAAGTAGTAGCTATAAAGCTATTACTTTAAAGCTAAGGGGCTAACTTATAAAGGTTAATAAGGCTTATAAAAAGAAAAAAAAAAAAGTAAGAAAGTAGAAAAAATAAAGAATATTTATATATATTAAGGGGGGATTAGCTAATTCCTTTAATAGTAAAATATAAAGTAGTTTATTACCTAATTAAATAATTATAAAAGCTATTAATAAATTATATTAAATACTAATATAGTTTACTACTAAGTAGTAACTAAATAATATTTATAGGTAAGTATAAAAAAATTCCTAATTTTTATAAATATAATTTACTATATATATAGTAATATTACCTTTTCTATATATAAGCTAGGTTATAAGTTTTAAAATAATAAATATTCTAAGTAGTAAATAAGTAGTAATTTAATAGTAAACTATATAATTAAGAGTAATTATAAAGAAAAAAAGGTACTTTATTATAGTTAAGTTACTTATATTTAGGCTAAAGGTATAAAGAATAAAGAGTAAAAAGTATAAAGAAAAAAGAGTAAGTTATATTCTTACTTTAAGCTTACTATAACTTAGCTAAAAGTATAAAAAAAAAAGTATATATATATATAATAAAGGCTAGAGATTTATACCTTTAAGCATTACTACCTACCTTCTAGCTTTCTTACTATAAGGTATCTATATCTTAGTCTTTACTCTACTAGTATCTACCTATCTAGTCTTAACACTCTCCTTAAGAATAATAATAACACTATTAACGCTAGATTATAGACGCCTCTAGGCCAGTCCGTAATAATAGCATATTATAAATCTACTTTTTACTAGTGTAGTAAAGAAATTATAGTTTTCTTTATTTTTTAAAAAAAATTATAAGCTATATTTAGCAATAACTTGTGTTTCCTTATACATTAGCTTTTTTTAAGGCTTTAGTTATTAAACTTTATAGTTCTTAAATTTTATGTTATTAAATAATTTTAGATATAATATTGAGAAGTGAATATTTTAGACTTAGATAGGCTCTTTTAGCCCTAAATCATAGCAGGTTCTATAGCATTAGCTTTAAAAAATATATTTATTTAATGAGTCAAACTTAGTAGTAATAGTTACGGTGGTCGTAAGTGCGGAGGCGGAGGATCAGGAAGCTATTTGGGCCAAAAGGAGGATGCACATGCTCTAATATTAAGATGTGCACTGCTATTACACCCGCTGTATATCCTTTAGGTTCCTGAACGACACAAAGTCGGCGCCCGTGCCTGACTTTTTCGAGCACAACGTTTGTTATTGGGCAACAAATAGCTGGCAGTATTCACAAGCAGCAGGAAAATGGAACGTGCCTCAAGTCATGCACATCCTCCTCGTACCTGACGCTATCAAGCACAAGACTTTGTGTCGTTTCGTGGATTACATCCTAAATTGGTGAAACGCCAGATGAACAGTGACTAGGTGGCAAGCAATCCCGGACCTCTTTACACCATAGCGAATTGTTCGCAATTACCTGAACCCACCGGACGTCAATGCGTAAAATCGCCTCATTTGTTGTCGGTCGCTCCGCAGAATAAGTAATATACGACTTGACTCGCAAAGTGTAATATTTAAAGAATGTATTTCGCTCCCATCTATTAATTGTTTCCCCCTAAAACAAACAACTCTTTCTTAAGGAGAAAAACCTTCTATAACGACAATCAATCAACTTTCTCTTCCGATACAAAGAACACTCACCTCATCTACTGCCTGCCGATTTCTCTCTAGTCCTCTTTTTTTTTTACAAAAAAAAATGAAGTTGTTTATTGCTCTCCTCCCCCTTGCCGCTCTGTATGTCATCCATCCTTCCGCAGCCATTTGCTTAAGCTATCATTCTCAGGTCTTCGAACCCTTTTTTTGCCTCAACGTGTTCCCTTTGATTTCTTTTCTCTCACCCGCCCGCCCTTTTCTCTCTCTCTCTCTCTCTCTCATCTACTTCATTGCAATTCCTTTCTTTCTTTCTTTCTATATTATGAAACCCACCTGTTGCTAATAAAGCAATAGCGTCCAGGCCGACACCTATGCAAATTGCGGTTGTGCTGTAAATGGCGACTACAACCAGGATCTTGCTGATAGAGCTTGCGATGCCTATATGAAATTCGGAGGACATGCTCGCTGGGGTAAGTTTCTTTATTTAGCTACAAACCGTGATTTCTCGCCTCTTCATACCTTACTAACTAGCTCCCTACTTTAGGCGGCTACGCTGTACGTTACGATGTTTACTCTATATCATTTCCTACGCCTCTTTTTTTCATCTCCTCTCGTCTTTGAGAGGCAGAGAAATAAGTATACTTTGATCCTTAAAAAAAGCATTAATAACTAACATCTATATTAGTGTATTGATGACAGATTTTGGCATGGCATCAATGCAAAAGATATGGAGGACTTGTGTGTAAAGTTTTATGAATTTGAAGACGACAAGAAAATTGGAAGCTATTGCTGGCACTAAATGCAACATCTGTTTTTTCAAAGCACCTTTCTATTTTGAAAGAAATGTACATACATACATACATATATATATATATGTTTGATACCCGAGGAAGGGAGCACAAAGTCTGTGCCGTTTCATGGATCACAGCCTGAATGGTTCCATATGCATCATTTCATTACGCACCATGTTTTTTGCGTATAAAGCAATGCCCTTATTAGAGGTTATGGAACCTTGAAGGCAAAATGTGAGCATGTTCTGTTAGATCCTCTTGAGAATGAAGTTACTAGGCGATCTATATATAGTAAAACGATCTCGGACCAGATGCCTGACAATTGAGGCTGTAGGCGCACAGGAGCGGTGAAGGAAATTGACCAACCGACCTTGTTACGTGGAACACGCTAATGTTCCATAATAAAGGAGGTCTCCGAGTAATTTGGGATGACGATTCGTGCTCCATTTCAAAGGGAATGAATGATAGCGCTGAGAATGTCCCGCGCATTATGAGTACAGGTTCATGCCGAACATTTTCGCCATGCAAGTGTACAAAGTTTCGGGATCGCCTTCGACCTACTGTGCACGCTCCTTCCAGCTTATTACCAGGAGGCACATCAGTTGCCTGTATAGCGAGTTCAGGTAATTTCCAACATTTCGCCATCCTGATTTAGCCTAAAAATCATGTATCTGCCCCAGTAATCTCCAATTATTCGGGAGAATCTAGTGCAGTCCATGCTCCTTCATAAACGTCTATATAGGACGGATCTGCTGAGCTCCCAGCTCTCGCATTGTCTCTTGTCCCTCTCTGTAGAGACTTTCAGAGGAAAATCTGCCTTCGACAACAGAAATCAACTTCTCTCTCTATTTCCTCTAACTCGGCTTTATTTCAAAATGAAGTTTCTTATTGCTCTCTCCCTTGCTGCTAGGTATGTTGTCCCTTTTGGCCGTTACTTTACTCTCTTAGATTATGAGTCTCTCGCTGTCTCTTTTCGTCCATTTTCTTACTTCTCTCCTTGTATAACGTCATAACTTTTACTAACAAAGTAGTAGCGTTATAGCTGCCGATCATAACAACTGCGGTTGTGCTGTATCAGGCGCCTATAACAAGGATATGTCCGAGCTTGCTTGTAATGACTATATTAATAAGGCAGATGATGACACGCAAAAATACTATGACTGGGGCAAGTTCCTTCCTTACTAAACTATTATTTCTGACTTTGTTATCTTACTAATACGCTACTTTTTCTAGATGGCTACTCTGTACGTTCTTTTTTTTTTCATTTGAAAAGATCATTACCTCCCTCTGTTATTATGTTTATTTTACTTTATATATAAAGAGAACAGAACGTTAAGTTCTCTGTTTACCTTATATTATTCCCCCACTCCGTTTCTCCTCTACTGAAGATTCAATTACTCCTAAGAAAAGCCGTTATATCTAATATCTATAATAGTGCATTAAGCATGGCTTCTGGAGCTTTACAGTGGGCGGCCTGGAATCAGATGTATTCGAGTATTTGTGCCAGACACACGCTGAAGGTATCGACTACCATACCGTTGGAAGCTATTGCTGGCACTAAACGCAATGTGTATTTTATATAACCTGCTTTGCTTCCTTTATCAAAATAATGAAGCAAGGAGAGACGAAGTAAAATAATTGAAATGTTTAGTTATAGATTATACATATTCTCTATAATTGAGAAAGCTAGATGCTCTATTTTAAAATAAAATATAGTACACACTGCTACACTCTAAATATAATATATAATAGGTATATTAATTTTTCTAGACGTGTAGCCTCCTGGGCACCAGGGGGATATATGTACAGTGTGTACATGTACACACGATTACGACAAGTGAGTGCCCGCACAGTCCGGGCTGCGTTCCTAGGTCGCTCCCGACAGGGCTGGGCATGATTGCTCGCTGGCGTCGTGGCGGGCGGCAGAGCATAATTACATATCTATAAAAGTATTTATTTATTCATGCTGTGTAAACCTATGCTAAAGTCTTATTGTTTTTTAGTATTCAACTTTTCACAGCATAGGACAGCGCCTAATAAAGGGTAAAATAGAGTCATGCATTAAACCTCTTAAGATTCATGAGTTCAAGTCTGCATCTACTTGTGACCATACTCAATAGGTAAGATCGTAGATATCCCAGTGGATAAAGATGATACAGCTCTATTCTATGCTCTTCCGTTTGTAATCCATCGAAACATTGACCACGTGTCTAACATATGCATCATTTAGTGAGGAGGTGCAATAGCAGTTTCATCTGCTTCCTCGGGAATGGAACCGTCTTGTCCATCGAAACCTTCACCGTTGCTATACTCGAGCTTCTCTTGCTGCGCGATAGCCTGTGCAGATACAATCTCTGCTAATCTTTTCAGCCGTGGGGTTTGTAGCCCTAAGCCAAATGTCAATGTAGTTCACTGGTACATGCAGGGAACGCGCGTTACTCACAGGATGGAGTGTATGTCTCGAGAGCCGTAATAGCTCGCGGCTCCGCGATTTCGTATGGCCCGCTGTCATCCATATCTACAGCTTGTAGTAGGAGAACGTCACTTTTTTCTGTTACTCTAGACGCGACAGCTTTCATGATTTCGCCGTTAATGGGCTGTTCGTAATCTGCAACCAGATATTGATTGAGAAGCTTTTGTATCTGATTCGGTGACAACCTAATGGTCGTAATTAATTCCTGTTTTAAGAAGGTTTGTGAGATAAAAGTTGAACAGGGACTTACATCCAACATATGTCTTGTATAATCTCAATATCGTTGAGTGTCGCCTTCTTCAACTGCAAAAGCTTCGTTGCTTGCTTTAAAGTTTAATAATGTCAGTAACTGGCGTCTACTACAGTATTATTGCCTAGTATCGTCGTAAACCCACCATTAAATGTTCAAGCTGAAGTGTGCCCTCGGGCATATCGTGGCTCTTGCACCATTCCTCAATTCGAGTAATGTTATAGTTGATTTGTAACCCTCGTTTCCAGGAAAGGAAGTTGCGGCGCATCAAGAGGTCGTTAAAGGCCGTAACGCCCACAAGGCGAAGAAGTTCTGTAACGGTCTGCGTAATTATGGAGTCCTCAAGATAAAAGGCCTTCATGGCTCTGAAGACACTGTTCAGCAATCCAAGAAGGTTGTCCATGCTGTACGCCGGCGCCGAGTTGGACTGGAGTAATTTGCCCAAGAACCTATTGCTCTCATTTGTAATGAAGCCAGGAAGAGATTGAGATTCAATGATGGCAGGAATGACCATCTTGTGCAGCTTCTTTTTGAGAACCTTCATCCAGGTATGATAGATGTTGAACTCCAAGCTCTCGAGATCATGCTTGACAATTTCGAGTAACCGGTCGTATTCATAGTTGTCAGTCTTCTGCGTTTCATACCAATCTTCCGCTAAAAAGACGAATGAGAGCATTTCGTGTACATTGGAAAGCCAAAACGCCCCAGGGTTAATCGCCTCATCGCCATCATGGTGCATAACTTCCTGCTGAATCGACTGCATTACGTTTGCAAGGAAACGTTCAGATTCTTTCACGAAGCCATTGTTCCACATTTCTGATGTGACGAGATTGATGAGATAGGACGGAAAGAGAACTTCCTTGTCAGAGGGAGGAGGCGTCGTGTTGGGGGACGGAATCTTGAGATTGCGAATCAGGCCCATGGTCACTTCCTCATTCAAACCGTCTTCATCAGCAAGAAGTGTTTCCAACTCCATTTCAATATTATCCACGCCGGGAATATAGGTTGTTCCGGAAAGATTCTGTCTGTGAGCAGTATTTGTAACCGCCATAGAGACGGGGCGAGGATTGTAGGCGCCACTGAAGCGATCCAAGTCTCTGGGCTCTGCTCCTGCACTTCTGCGCTTGGGCTTTTTCGAGGCCACAAGATTAATCAATCCTGCTGCATTCGACGTTCCAGGGACAGCACCGTTCGCAAGCTCGCCGTTGGCAGGTGCGCTGCGCTTAGCGACTTCCAAGGCATCACGAAGAGCTTCGAGTTCTTGTCTCAGACTAACGTTGTCCTTTTCGCGCTCATTGCATGTCTGCTTGGCAGATTCCAACTCTGTGGTAGAAAGACGAAGTGATTCTCTCAATTCACGCTCTTCCTCCTGCATTCTCTTGATATTAGCTGTAGATTCATCAAAGGCTACTTGGAGTTTCTTCATTTCGTCTTCCATTGCCTGAAGTCGGGCAACTGCGATGCCGGCTTGGTTTGCTTCGGTTTGCAATTCCTTCGTTCGCGCCTCGAGAGCGTTATGACGGTTCTTCCACGACTTGATCTGGCTTTCATAGTTCTCAACTTGTCCAGCGAGGTTCTTGTTCTTCTCTTTCATCGACCCCAACGACTGGGTGAGCTCAACAACCTTGTTCTCCAATTTATAAGAGATTTGCTTCAGGTCACGAGCTTCCTCTCGGATTTTCTTGTACCCGCGTCGAGCTCGTTTACCACGCCACAGGCTTTGGATTAGCGTGACCTTCCGGCGGTACTGACGCCAGGACTGCAATTGGCGTCGTGATCGCCAGGCTCGCTGGATGACGAGTGCAGCATTTCCCACTCTCGTTTCCATTATTTGCTTTCGCCTCAAATATCCCTTGGCTGCCGAGTCAAAGAGAACCATATCCTTTCTGATAGCCAAGAACTTCTTGTGTTCCTTCTGGCCACGCCAGACACGCTGTATCGTTGTGGCAGCCCTGATTGTACGCAGTTCCTGGGCATGTTTCCGGGCAATATATGCTCTGGCGGCAGATTGCGAGCGGATGACGGAGTCTCGGGCGTCCAAGTATTGACGCCTATAATATTTAGCCCTCAAATTCTTCTGAATTAGAATGGCACAGTCATTGAGTCGATTTGTTCGAAGATTCTCCAGGAATGCAAGCATGCCGGCTCGAAAGAAGATCTTGGTTAAACCCAGCTGATATTTGTCAAGTCCTTTGCCAGTGCTAGTACCCAATGCTTTCGTAAGGATAGCATTCGCCATCTCGCGAATTTCAGACGTCCACTGTCCGGAATGGACAAGCATATAATATCTGAGCGCAAACTCTTCATACGTCCACCTAGTTGGATATCCAGCACAGGAAATGCGTACGGTCTCTAAGACACCACAAGCACGCAACTGACTCAAAACCATCGGTCCCTCGAATTGCCAAGCCTCCTTCGCTTCGTTAGGCTTGATGCATCGAATATAGTGCACATCTGTATTATTAATGGTGTTCATTAATTCGATTAGCGATGATCGGAAAATACCGCCAAGGGTTGGCTTTCTGTTCACGGCGACGCCAATTTTCCTTCCCGCTGCGGGTTTCACGGCATTTGAGGCAGCAGATGCAACATCTTTCTCTCGGACTGCAGAGGCTGCTTCTAAGACTTGTCTCAAGAAGGAATTGGACGTTGCCCGCAGGACTGTCATATGCTCATCGGGCACTGTGTCTCTATTTTTCTCAATAAATCCCTCGGATTCGTAGGTAACATCGATAGCGTAGTGGCAGACTGTGAAGGCAGATTTGCCAAATCTCGGCTTCTTGAAGAACGAATGTTGCTTTTCGGTTGCAAAATTGTGGTGAAGTTTGGTAACAAATTGTTCGTCCGAGCCCATGGGTAATCGGGACTCTTCATCCAAAAGCGACAATACGCCAAGTTTACCCTCAATGAGATCGATACATGGCTGATTATCCGAAAAGTCGATGAAAGTCCAGTCAATCTGTTCCCTCAAGTATTCCTCCTGTTCGAGCTTGAAGACATGCTGATTAAACTCTTGCTGAAGCTTCTCGTTGGCGTAGTTAATACAAAACTGTTCAAAAGAGTTCTTCGCAAAATGCTCAAATCCATAGATATCAAGGACACCAATAAAAGCAGTGACGCGATTCAAAACTTCTTCTGTTGCTAAGCTGTGGTTAATAATATCAACTAGCCAGTCGAATAGGCTAGAATAAATGAATTTGGCGACAGAGTCACGAACAACAATTGCCTGAGCCTGTGTCAGGTTTGATGTTATTTTTTCACCGCGGGTGATCAACTGCTTCTTGACGATCCATTTAGCGAACTCGGGCGCGTCGACGCCCAGGATAGTGCAAGCCTTTTCTAATGATGGCTCCGTTGGTGCCAGAACACTCTCAGTCCTGGAGGCCGTAATTTTCACATTGCCAAGATGCAACAGACCGGCCAAGAGTTTAAATATATCATTCTGCTGCGTTTCAGAAACACCAATGGTTTGTAGCGACTTCCTAGTAGCCTCAAATTCTGACTTGTCATCAATACCATCAATCGTTGGGCAATTGCCTTGATTCAGATACTCGAATTGATCAATTGCGAGAATGTCAAGTTCTTGTCTTTGTGTCTCAGATGCACCAGCCACGAGTTGGTAGAATATGTGATAGTTGCGTTCTTTCAAAGGTTGAAAAACAAGCCTCGATCGCTCGAGTAGATATGTCCTGATCTTGGCGCCAATGATGTTCGTTTTATCGTCAAACATAATCTCAATGTATTTACCAAATCTTGATGAGTTGTCGTTTCGTGTCGTTTTGGCGTTACCAAACGCCTCCATGATAGGGTTGGTTGCCAGGATTTGCTCTTCGGTCTCGCTCATGGTCTCAGCTCCACGTTTGGAGCGAGCCCCGGGATTATCTGGTGATTCTCTGGTTGCAAAGTACCGCATAATGTATTTCGCGCTCACAGTCTTGCCAGCACCAGACTCGCCGGAAACCACAATTGTCTGGTTTTTGTTGTCTCGAATCATGTCCATGAAGGCCTCTTCGGCAATGGCAAACAGGTGCGGAGCTTGCGTTGCCCTTTGCTTCCCAGCGTATACTTGTACCATGCCAGGAACGTACAAAGAATCGACTCGAGCAAATGGATTGGTTGCAATAAGAACAATTCCACTGTAAGTATAAATTTCCTTCTGCAAATATCGTAGTCTGATAGCTTGCAACACTACGCAATCATTAGATTACTAATTGCCATGCGGAAACGATGATTGGCGTGGGAAGTTGTCAGTCTATACCTGCTGGCTCATTTAGATGGGACAAGTTTGTGAGGTCATCGCTGGCTTCTAACATCGTGGGGTTCATCAGTGGCGGTAAGGACGCATCGTTTCCGCTTTGCAGTGCCTCGACAGCCACTACGATTGTTTTAGTCTGTTGATGAAGCGCCGAAAATCAGTCCGAATTCGATCAAGTGTTGCTATGACACTGGGAAGACACAATTACCTCGCCATTTTCAAGTTTGAACACAAGTGAAGCCTTCGTCCCTTCGATGTGTTTGCTAACCAGCTCCGAGGCCACCCAGCCCTCGGCAGCATCAGGCTGCCACGCCCTCGTGCCAACATCGAATGTCGATGCCATGGGATGAGCTACCAGGCAGAGAGCTGGATATGAAACAATGGGGGTCAACGCAACAGGCTGTGAGAATTTCTGTTGACGTCTTGGGAAGTCATTCGGGACTTAGGTTGCTTCAAGAGAACCTCGACCAGGCGCGGCTACGTTGCATGGAGCGGGCGGCTGGGGCACGTTAAAGGGGGGCGGGTCCAAAATACGGGGCAGAGCGGTGCCAACAACAGGAATTGAAGTAATGAACGCGGATGGTTTTTCAAGGACATCTCACGTGTTAAATATCGAACAATGGCTCCGAGAATGATTTACAGCGCTTCATCTAACAATACTTGTGTGTTTTTGAAGATTGTAAATCAAATTATAGAAATCTCTAAGTCTCGAGACAACCTACGAAGTCAGAGTCGCTAAGCTAAGGTGAGAGATGAAGCTAATATAGCGAAAACGTACTAAGGGCACATGCGATATTCTTTTACTTAAAGGCTTATATCAATTTAATTACACTAGTCTACCTTCTTTATGCAGCATCTAGCCTTCTAAGTAATATGCTTAAAAATAATTGTATAATAAATTTCTATATAATTAAGAATTTTTTAACCTAACGATATATACCTTAAAGCTATAGACAGCCTCCTATATAGGTCTTCAAAGGATTTAAGCTTGTAACTCGAATCTATCACTAGTTCTAAGTATTAAATGTAGTGATTTTTTAAGTTATATAATATACACAGTCCTTTTTTTAAAAAACAAAAGAAGAATTAAAGTATAGCTAGTTAAACTATTAAAGAAATTTATAGTTATATTTGTTAGTATAACCTTAGAAAGGTTATAAAAGGATAAATAAAGCACTAGTGTAAAAAAGGGTTATAAATATAATATATTAGTATTAATAATAATACTAAAAAGCTAGACTAAGGAAGGTAGCGTTATATATAGAGTTTTTTACTAGCATTAGGGTTAGTAGGTTTAATTATATAATATACTTAATTAGTATCTATAAATTAAACCTCTCTAAGGTTATACTATTTTACTAAGGTTATACTATTAAGGGTAATTCTAATATTTATAAATTCTCTCTTTTTTAATAAAAAGAAATTACCTAAAAAGTAGCTAAAAAAATATATAAAAAATAAAGAGTATTATTATTAATATATATAAATCCCTTAATTAAAAAGAATATCTCTAATTAGCTAGCTTTATACTAAGTTAATTATATAAAAACTCTCTAGCCTCTATAGCCTTATTTATTATAACTAATTTCTATTAATTAGCTACTTCCTTTTTTACCTATTTTTCTACCTAAATTCTTATTTTATTATTATTAATAAAAGTCTTAAGAGCCTTATTTAGTGTTATCTTTATTATTATATTTATAATATTATTATTTCTATTAATTTATTAAATTTCTATAAGCTTATAATACTTATATAATTATTAAAGGGCTATAATATTAATTATAAGCTATTTTTCCTTTATTATTCCTAGCTTTATAAGGCATTTATATAGGGAAAAAGAGTCTATATAAATAATTATTAGAATATATACTTTTTATAGCTTCTTTATAATTATATTTAAAGTAACTCTTAGTATATATATTATATTTATACTCTATACTATTCTATATAGCTTAGAGGTAAAAGCACTCTTTATAACTTTTTTACTTTTTATTAAGCTATATATAATAATATTCCTTTAAAGCTTAAATTCTATATTAATATTACTTTTTACTTTATTATTTAAAATAATTATAAATTTAATTTAAAAGCTTAAGTCTTTATTATTTATAAAAGACTTATTTATAAATATATATAATACTACTAATTAAAAGTTAAGTAAAATATAGTAAATCCCTTAGTTAGAATTCTTAATTTATTAACTTATTTTTTTATTAAGCTTATTTATATTAGTTTAGTTAGGGTTTTAATATTATATTACTATAAAGAGGTTAAAAAGTACCTTTAGTTAGTATATACTTAAAATATATACTTTAAGGGCTTATTATTAAATATATTAATTTTTTATAGTTATTTTATTTTTAATTTTTATTATTATAAGCTTTTTACTTTAGCTTTTTTAATTTAACTTAACTATACTATTACTATAGTTTATTAAAATATAGCTATTAAAAATAAGGAAGTTTTTAATACTTAATATATACTTTAATTTAGCTATAAAACTTATTTTCTAAAGCTTTTCTTTTTTTTTATTAAAAAACCTTATATTACTAAGGCTAAAGGTATTATTTATTTATATTTTAATAAGTTTAAAGTTATTATTATCTTTAAAGGTAATTAAAAAGTATAGGTTATAGCTAAAAGTTACTATCTTTAATATCTCTTTATAGTAATTAAAGTATATTACTTATTAGTATATACCTACCTTTATAATACTATATAAAGGCTTAATTATCTTTATTATTATATTTTTAAGGTAAAGGTATTTAATTTATTATAGGAGTTTTATAATAATAAGTTAGCTAAAGTTTATTTATAATTATATATATACTTAAATAATATTTTTTAGCTAGAGAAAAATCTTTTTTTTTATAAGTAATAAAGCTAGTATTATAATAAGTTATTAGCTAGCCTATTAAATTATAAATACTTATATAAGAATTATTTCCTTTTTTTAATTATTATAGCTTTAAATTATAAAATATAATTTCTTATATAGTAAAGAGGTTTCTTTACCTTTAACTTTCTAGACTATTTATAAGTAAAAAAAGCATTAGTTTCTATATTTTTTAGGGTTAAACTTTATAAATTTAAATATACCTCTTACTAATAATATATTAATTTCTTTCTTATTAAAGGCTTTAAAAGGTATACCTTTAGTAGTAATTTTACTTTATTTTTTAAGGGTAATTATAATTTAAAAGTCTTTTTTTTTTATTAATAAAAATATACTTTTTTTTATATAGATACCTTTTTCTTATTCTCTTTATACTCTATAAGCTTTTAGCTACCTTTCTCTTAAAAATATATTATTATAAGTAATATATTTATTATAGTTTAGGCTAGCTATTATTAGTTTCCCTTTTTTTTCTAGTTTTATCCCTTATTAGTAATAAATTAGGTTAAAACCCTTATTATTATTCTACTTAAGTTAGCTAATTTTACTATTATTATTTACCTCTCTTTATATAGTAAGTTTTATTATTCCTTATTTATACTTAAAGTAAATTTAATAATAGCTATTAAAACTACTTAATATAAGCTATTTAAAGATAGAATTACTATTCCTTATAATTACTCTCTCTTTTCTTTTTAATTCTTTTTTTTAAAGGTAATAATTTAAGTAAAAACCTTTATTATTATCTTTATTATTAAAGCTAATATTTTTTCTTTTTACTTTATTCTTTAGTTTTTTACTATAGTAATAATAAATTAAATAAAAACTCTCTTTATTATTTACCTTTAAGAAGCTAAGCTTAGCTTTTACCTTTAATTTATACTTTATCTATTTACCTTCTCTTTTTAATTCTATTTATTAATAAAAATAACTTAAGTTAAAACCTTTATTATTATTTTTAATAAAGAGATTAATATTAAGTACTTTTATTTCTTTTATAATATTACCTTTTTTTTATTTTAAAGGAGTTAAATATTCTTCTCTTTTTAGTTTTATTTATTAATACTAATAATTTAAATTAAAACCTTTATTATTATTATTAATAAAGGGACTAAGTTTTGCTTTTTCTCTTTTTAATAAAGTTAAACTATTTTTTTTTTCTATTTTATTCTCTATTTTTCTCCTTTTTTCTCCTTATTTTTATAATTAAAGTTAACTCTTTATATTTCTATAGTAAGTATTACTATAAAATGCTTTTTTAAATAGCTTTATTTCTTTAGGGCTTTAATAGCTTTTAAGGTAATTAGCTTTATTATTAAAGTTTTACTTTTTAAGTAAAAACTTAGTAGTTTATTTTTAATAGTAATTACTATAGTTATTTTTATTATTAAGGCTTTACTCTTTAGTTAAAAAACTAAAGAGTTATTTTTAATAATATTTACTAATTTTAATACTTAAGTATTATTAGTAAGTATTTTATAGGGCTTAATAATAATACTATAGAAATTAATAAAGCTATTTAGTATATTTATAATATAGGTTTTTTTTTTTTTTTTTTTTTTATAATAGCTATAAGCTTATAAAGGCTATATTAGCCTTCTTTCTCTTACTATATATATATATTAAACTATAGTAAAAGCTAATAAACTAATATAGTATTAAGTTTATTTTAAGTACTTATAGCTTTTTAAAATTAGTATTTTATAAGGTATTTATAGGCTTTTTTAGTAGCTTATTATAATATTACTACCCTTTAAGCTATTAATAAGCTTAATAATAACTTTATTATTATATAAAAGTATATACTAAAAACTAATAATATTAGTATAAAACTATTAAGGCTTATTAAATTATTAACTACTTTTACTATTATTTAAAGCTATTAATTAATAGTTAGTATATTACTAACCTTCTCCTTAATAATATTATATATTTATTTTAAAGAAAAGTAGTATTTCTTTATTTTATTAATACTATAGTATACCTTTATAAGGACTTTATTAGTATTAATTACTAAAAGGTATATTAAATACTTAAATTCTATAAATATAAAGTTCTTTTTAGTATTATTAATAATTTAATTTAAAGAGCTTAAATAGGTATTAATTTAGTATTTTTTAAGAGTATTCTATATATTATATACCTTTTACTTTCTTTAGTTAAGAAAGTAAATAGCTTAAAAGGCTATAATAATATTAATAATATATAAAATAAGTTATTTATTAATTTATAGAATATTAATAATAATTTTATAGTTAAAGTTAAGGTTATTCTTTAATAAGAATTTAAACCTTTTAAAAGCTTTATTATTAAGTTAGTATTAATAGTATTTATTAATAAGTTTTTTAATAAGCTTATAGTTTATATTTTTACTAGCTTACTTTAGTAATTTAGCTAGTTTTTAAATTAATAAATAGCTAAATTAATAGTAAAGTTATTAAATTTTAGTTTTAAAAAGGTAAAAAGCTATAGCTTTATTAGCTTATAAGGTTTACTATAAATATCTTTATTTTTTAATAATTAAGACTTTTTTATTCCTTTAAATAAATATATTAGTAAAGTTATTAAGCTTAATACCTATACTATTTATATTTATAATATAATATAAAAATAGGGTTATTAAGCTAAGAATATAAAAGTTAATAATACTAAAAACTATTAAAAAATAAAGAATACTAAAAAAAGTAGCTAAGCTAGCTTTAAAGTTAACTTTATATTACTTAAAGCCTTTAATTTTAAAATATAGTATTAGCTTTAATAAAGCTTTTACTTATACTAATTTAGCTATAGAAATTTTTATTATACTAATATTAAGGAGAATTCCTTAAAAAACCTTTTTAAAATATTATTTTTTAAAAATAAAGTATTAAAAAGTAGAAAGGTTAGGTTTATTATATAGGTTAGTACTAATTAAACTATATTTAAATACTTAATCTTTAAGTAGTTATAAAAGTTATAAGCTATTAAAATAGTTTCTTTAAAGCTAATTTTTAAGCTTAGTTATAAAGAACTAAGTATATATTATTTAGCTATTATTTTAATTAAACTACTTATTTTTTTAAGAAATAAAAAATATATTTACTACTTTTTATATATAGTTATTAATATTTTTCTACTTTTTTTTATTATTATTATTAATAAAAAAACCCTTAAAAGCTTAAAGAAATACTATAAACTTCTTATTTATAGGTATATTTCTATATTTATTACTTTTTTACTACTTTTCTTTAGCTTTTTATTATTTAATTTTAAAATAGTTAGTTAATTAGTATTCTTTCTTACTATAAATAAAGTATTTTTAAGGAAATTAGGGTTTTTTATAGTTATATAGCTCTAAATATAAGCCTTATAATTATTTATAGTGCTTATTTATAAAAAAGGTTTTATTATTTTCCTTTTTTAGTAGTTTTTTTATTATTTATTATAATAATATAATTGCCGCTCACTGCGGCTCGGCACCGCGCTGCGGCCGCTGCTCTGCCAGTCAGCATAAGGGCGGTAAGCAGTCCTACCCTGCCCTATTAGGGGCGATCTAGAAGCAATGCCCTAACTATATAGAGGTATACCTAGTATAGTCTAGACTCTATACTATAGCTAATAAATAATAGTCCTAAGCTAAGGCTATATACCTAATATGCCTCTAGTTATTTACTACCTTAGTACTACCTTAGGATAATAGCTAAATAAAGGTTTATACTTACTATTATAATGCTAATAAGCTACTTATTTAGTTAGCATTGCCTTAGCGCTAGGTTAGTAGACTCTAGAGAAGGATATATTTTCTAAACTTTTATAACCCTTTTACGCTCTAACCCTAAGGTACTATAGTAGCTTTCCTTAGCTAATAGCCTATTATTATATTAAGACTAAGCACCTAAGCGCTAACCTTTACCTAATAAATTATTTAACTAATTATAATAAAAGTTATATACTAAAATATATAGAAGAAAACCTACCTTATTAAACTAGCCTTTAAGGCCTAGCCTAGTACTAATATAATTACTATATAGAAACTAGGCCTTACTAATAATACCCTACCTAACCTAAGCCTTAGCTACTTTTAGCTTATATACTAAAGCAGTAGAATTACTATATATATTAACTATTAATATAAAACTAATATATAATTAACCTAGAATAGAACTAACTAATGCTTTATTATACTTTTTAATATTAAAATTTACTTTATTTACTCTTTTTTATTTAAAAGGGATTAGTTTACTCCCCTTATAAAATTTATATTAGTACTACCTTACCCTTATAGTATATTTATTAGTAACTTTAATTAATACTACCCCTTATAGAATAAGGAGAAAAGAACTTTTATAAATAGTAATTTTTTACTTTAGGTAGTAAAGTAGTAGTAATTTAGTTTTAAAATACTCTAGGGGGAAATTATATAGTAGTCTTATAATAAATATAATAATACTATAAACTATATTTAGGCTATATTTAATATCCCCCTTTAATACCTTAAGGGGGCTAACCTTATTAAATTTAATTATATACTATAGCTTATTTAACTTAACCCTAACCTTTACTCCCTTATTATTAAGACCCTTTACTTTTACTAGCTCTATATAAAGAATAACCTTATTACTAGTAAGGTAGCCTATTAGTTCTACCCTAAGGCTATAGCCTATATACTTAAGAATAATAATAATATTAAGGTATTTACTTACTAAATACTTACTAAACTTTAAGCTATTATAAACCTAGTAATACTATATTTACCCTAGAGCGCCCTTAAATATTATTTATAGTAAAATTAATAAATAAAGTAAGCTATACTAAATATAAAGTATACTAACTACTACTAAAGGTTAAACTATACTAATAATAGCTAGTAACTTACTACTAAGGTAGTGTTGTGGGCGGCAGGGTGCATTTCCTCACCGCTCTATTGTATGCTTATAGCCTTAGTTCTTAGGCATCTAGGCTAAGATTATTTCCCTATATAAATCCCCTAGTAAATTTATTCTCTAAAGAATTTAATAGATTATACTCTCTTTTATATATATATATGCTATAGGTTATAAGCCTAGTGTATTTTAAATATTTTTAATATTTCTTTCTTTTATCTTTTTTACTATTATATTTTTATATATATAGTATAGCTAAACTAGTAACACTTTATAAGACTAAGTAGAGTTATTATAAAAAATTTTAATAATACTATATATAGTAGTATTACACACTTAAAAATATATATATATAACCCTTAACATTATTAATTAACCTATATATATATTAATTAACTTTAATATAATAAAAAACACTTAGTTAGTTAAATTTAAACTACTAACCTTTATATTTATATATAAAAATTATATATTATTAGTTACTATAGTTAATACTATAACTATATATATTATAAGACTTAGTTATTAAGTTTTATAAAAAAAGAGCCCTTACTATAACCCCTCTAACTGCTAGCTAAGACTATTATTCTATATATATTAGAACTACCTAGGTACTAGTCTAATAAAAGGGGAGATTATAAATTATTAGGTATAGTAATTATAAGGTAAAGTAATACTTACTAACTAGGCTAAGGTATAACTAAGTAAAACTCTATAGGTTTTCTCTCTTTATTATTAAGGCATAGAAAATGCCTATAATAAACCTGCTAATTCTTAATATTAGAATCTCTATATAGGTATAGGCTATATAGTAATTTAACTAAATAATAAGCTGCCTATACTAACTTACTACTTAACTAAACTAATAATTCTTTAGTATTAAATACTAGGTTATAAAAGATTTAGATAATATAAATTATAATATATTAATAGCATTATAAGCACTATAACTACTAAACTAGCTAACTAAGGCATAAATACTACTATTTTAGCTTCTATAAAAGACTTAATCCTATATATAGTGTAAATTATACTATTAAAGGAATTAGAGAATTTTAAAGAATAGGAAATCTCTATAAAGATATAAGTATATATTATTAGCTTAATTAAGCACTTTAAGGGTATAATACTATAGTTATAAGATATAGACTAAAAGCATAGAATCTTAATATATATTATATAGTAATCCCTATCTTCCTGCATTTAAAAAAACATTCTACGCGCTAGCTAGGACTATAAGGGCTAGGTTACTAAGCTAATAAGGCTTATTTACAATAATTATAGCTTTAAAGCTAATATAGCTATTATAGAATTATTAAATAGCTTTTTTACTTCTTAAAGGTTAGAATTCTTAATAATATATACCTAGCTTAACTATTATTAGAATCTATAGTAGTGTATTAATAAGGTTATAAAGCTTTATAATATTATATAGGTTATATAGATAATTTATACTATAAAAGGATCTATACCTAAAATTTATAATATATAGAAGATATAAGGTTATAGCTTTAATAGATTAAAGAAAGAGAAGATACTTAAGTATTTTATATATAAGGTAAATAAGCTAGTAAAGAAGTAGAAATCTAACTTTATAACCACTAAAACTAATAATAATAGAGCTAGCGGTAAGTAGAAGATATATATACTAGCCTATAGCTATATAGTTCTATAAAACTTTACTTATATAAAAAAATAATGCTAGAAGTTATATCCTAAGTTAATGCCTCCTAAGGTAAAAGCTTATTTAGAGGAATGCTATAAGGCATAAGAGGGCAAGAAGCTAAAAAAGCTAGTATTATTAAATATTATATAAGCTAGCAATACCTTTAGTAGTATAACTATATAATAGAATAACTTCTATACTACTACTACTAAATTAAAGAGACTTTAAAGAAGTAACTATATTCTAAATATAAAATATAGTAATTATACCTTTAATTCTACTAAATAATTTATATACCTAAATATTAATATAAATATAAAGCTAATAACTATAAGCAATAGGCAACCCCTTATAGTTAAAGAAATTAGCACTATATATATACTTATTATAGGAGGCTATCTTAAGCTACTTAATATATAGCTAGCCCTTAAAGTGGAAGTTAATATAATATCTCCTAGTTTACTATAAAAAGTAGGCATTATAATTAATAAATTATTTAATTAACTAATTATAAAGACTATAAAGATAAATATAGCTTTTTTTCGCTAGGTTTCTAACGTTATAGTTATTAACTTATATAATAAGGAACCTTAGTATAATTTTATAGCATTACTATATAAGGCTATTACTAAGAATATTAAATATAGGCTTATTTATAGAAGGCTTAGCTATATAGAGAAAGAATGCATACTTAAAGCATATAAAGAGGCTAGTATATTAATTAATTAGGCTTCTTTAACTAACTTCTACTATAAAGCGTGCTATTTAGCTAAAGCTAACTAGGTTATATATTATAAACTATAAAGTAGCGTAACCTTATTCCTTAGTAGAGTCTTTTAGGATTATATTTAGTATAAGCCTAAGGGGTTTAATAGCAAGAACTACACTTTATATATAATTAATATATATACTTAGTTCTATTAGGTAATTCTAATTATTAGTAGAGAAAACTTATAGAAGGCTATTAAGACCTAGTAGACTACTATAAAAAATATAAGTAGTAGCCTTATTATATAATGTTTTTATATAAATAATGCTATAGAATTCCTTAGGGTAAAGTTTATTAATTATTGCTATAAAAAAGGTATAATTTTTAGGACTAAAGCCCCTTATATACCTACTTATTAAGGAATTATTAAATAAGCTAGCTATATACTAATAGATATAGCAAGGGTATTTATAATTAGTGCTAAGCTTCTAGAAATCCTCTAGCTATATACAATAAAGCATGCAGCTAAAATCATGAATTTATTGCTAATAAATAGCATATATAGCGGAAAATCGCTGTAATAGGCATTATTTAATAAGCTTAGCTTAATTAATAAAGCATCTATCTATAACTTATATACCTAGGGCTATATAGCCTATATATAAATCCCTAATAAAAGATATATAAGAGCTAAGAAAATAGCTTCTTATATAAAGAAAGGCTACTTAGTTAATATAGAAAGTTCTAAATATTACCTCTTTAAAGTATAGCTTTCTAAAGATAACTATATTATATATGCTTATAATATACGTTTTTATAAGGGCTTTAAATAGCCTAAAAATAATAATTCTAATAATATATAATACGTTATAAAGCTTATTAATCCTGCCTTTAAAGAAGAAGGCTGCTAAATTATTATACTTCCTTATAATTTAAATATAGAGGCTATAAACCTATTAGCTAAGAGATAGGAAGAATAGTAGGAGCTGCCTTTAAAATTACTAGTTATTCTAATCTAAACCCTATAACCTATAAAAGAGCAGGAAATAGTATATATTTTACCTAAGTCTTTAGATTAAGAAGATCTCTATTTTACTATACTACTAGGGAAAGCTCCTTAGCCTGCCTAGTTTATAAGACCCTATAATAAAATGTTAAAGAACCTATAAAATTTATATAATCCTAAGCATTAAGATAATACTATAGACTATAATTAAATAAAAGGACTTATAGTTATAGCTCCTTAGGCTAAAAAGCTACTTTTTTAAATACTTTTTAAGCCTTTAATCTTTATAGATAATATTAACTTACTAGAGGTATTACTACTAAACTAAGATAATAATATAAATAATCTAATTATACTAGAAGACTTCTAATTAGTAGTCTATAAAGAGGTATTACTTTTAGCGAGAAGTAATAATATATAATGCTAATTAAGAGACCTTTACACCTTATGTATATATATAGATAACTTAAATATAGTTAATTATAGTTAAGGCTCCCCCTTATAAGGTATAAGACAGTCTATAAGAGGGGGTCTAAGGCTAAATTATTTAGAATTAGCTATATATAGCAAAAAGCATATATTTTTAAAGGGTTCTTTAAGAGAGCCTAGCACTATAAACCTTACTATTTAATACTAGAATAAAGATATCTATACTAATAAAGAAGAAGTTAGCTTTTTATATTATATAATAATAATCTAAGTAGCTAATTTAGCTATAAGCACTATACTAATTCTATCTAGCTAATTTTAGGCAAAAAATATACTAAACTATGCTATATTTTAGTAACCTACTAAGAAGTAGAAGCTTCTTAAGATAGCTAAAAAGAATAGCTAAGACCTTATTTACCCACTAAAAGGTGCCTTAATCTTTAATAGCTAGTGGGTTTATATAATAAAATATTTTATTTAGGGAGAGCCCTATATAAAAGCATAATAGGTAGTTTGCAGTAATTAAAATACTAAGGTCTTTAAAGCAAAAGACCTATACGCTATAATAGCTTATTTAGTCTCTTTATAGGTATTTTATATTATTATTACTATCTATAACTATAAGTAGCAATAATATAATATAGTTAATGCCTTTCTAAATATAGAGGCATAAATAGAGATTTATATAAAGTAGCCTTAAGGGTATTAAAATGCTATATAGTGAGTATGCTAACTTAATAAAGCTCTTTATAGGCTTTCTATATTACTACTTTAGTAGCTTAATAATATTATAAAGCAGCTAAGTATATAAGGATTTTAATGCCTTACTAATAAGCTCTATATTTTTATTTAAAAAGATAGCACTATCCTTCTTCTTTATATAAATAATATTATAATTACTATACTAACTTAAAACGCTATAAATAATATTCTTTTATACCTTAAAAAGTAGTATAAGCTTAAAAGGCTTAGTAAAGTGTAGATATTCCTTAGAATCTAATTTATTTATAATAAGGCTAAAAGAACTATATTATTATATTAAGAATAGTATATAAATATAATTATTAATAGGTACTATATTAAAGATTTTATAGATATAAAGACGCCCTAGCTTCTAAAGGTAGAGATTCTACCTAATTAGAAAGAGCTTAATATAGTTAGTAACTCTTACGCTTAAATAAAGGAAATTAGGAGCTTTAATTAGCTCTCTATATACATAAGACCTAATATTATATTTATTACTAATAAGCTTTATATAGTAAATATAGCGCTAAAGCAAATATATTAGGAACTAAAGAAGCACCTCTAGTAATATCTTAAGGGAATAGCAAACCTTAGTATTTACCTTAGTAAGTAAGTAATAAAATCGCTTAAAAGTTATATATTATATATTTTTAGCTATAGTAATGCCTTCTATAGTAATAACCTTAATTTAAGGGTCTCTATAGCAGGCTATATAATTATAGTTAATAATAAACTAGTTCTCTAGTCTTTTAAAAGGCAAAGCCTTATTACACTTAGTTCTATAGAAGCTAAATTTATTAACCTTATGCTTACTACTCTATTTATAACTTAGGTATTTTAATTAATTAAGGACTTTAAATTTAAATAGGAATCCCCTTTCTTACTATTTACTAATAGTTAGAATGCAAAGGTAATTATGCTAAATAAGAAGTATTATAGCTATATAAGGCATATTAACTTACAATATAAATAGATAATTTAAAGGGTTTATAAGGGACTCTTTTAACTTAAATAAATTAGTATAAATTAGATAATTACTAATAGCTTTACTAAAGGCCTTAACTATAAAAAGCACTCTAACTTTATATACCTTCTTTAAATGCTTTAGAAAAAGAGCTTCTTTATAACACTATAGCGGCTAATTATAACTTTTATATAATTTAGGTAATACATATAATAATAAGAGACTCTTATAAAAGACCTATACTCTTACACCTTATCCTTCTTTTAAGCATAAAGGCAGCCTTCTAAGACCTCTTTTTTATACTTATAGGCACTATTATAATAATAGCAAAAAACCTGCCTTTATAGGTAAACCTATTACAATATAGCACCTAATATAATTACTTTAGGCACTTTGCCTAAAAATAAGATTACTATATAGCTCCTATAGTATAGTTATTTAGCTATAGGGGTAGTGTTATAGGCAGTAGAGTGCATTTCCTTACCGCTCTATTATATACTTATAGCCTTAGTTCTTAGGCATCTAGGCTAAGATTATTTCCCTATATAAATCCCCTAGTAAATTCATCCTCTAGAGGATTTAATAGATCATGCTCTCTTTCGCACACACATGTGCCATAGGTAGTATAGGCCTAGGCTTAAGTTATAGCTAATAAATAGTAAAGCTTTTAGTATATAGTAGTAAATATAGTAATAGTAAAATATAGAGGGTTATAGAAACTTAAATAATAAGCCTAGCTTTAAAGTAGTATCCCCTTAGAATTCTAATAGGTACTAACCTTACTTTATAGTAGCACTAACTCCCTAATAATTACTACCTTATATAAAGATAAAGTAGCTACCTTTACTAAATAATTCTTCCCTATATTTATAGCTTAAATTAATAATATTTTAACCTTAATAGGGCATTAGCTTAACACTACTCTATTCCTAGCTAAAGACTATTTTATAAATAATAAAATTTATAGTATTATAAAAAGCTTTACTAGCTAAAAGGCACCTAGCCTTAATAAGCTCCTAGTAGAATTCCTTAAGGCCTATAGTTAGCTACTTACTAAGGTCCTTATTACTCTCCTTAATATATACTACTAAACTAATTACTATTTAGCATTATTTTATAAAGTAAAGGTTATAGTACTATAAAAGCTAAGGAAGTCCCTTAAGAAATAAAAATAAGCTAAGGTATAGCGCTTTATCTCTCTTCTTAGTATTATTAGTAAGGTGCTTAAAGTAGTAATAATAGTATAAATTATATATATTACTAAGGAAAGTAGCGCCCTTTTAAATATATAAATAGGTAATAAGGAGAACTAATTAATAAAGATAGCTTTTAGTATCCTTATTAAAGCTATATATATAGTATAGCACTATAGTAATATTATATTACTACTTTAGTTAAATATCTTTACTACTTTTAATATAGTTTACTATAGGTAACTACTATATATTATACTTTAAGTAGGACTCTCTATATAAATAGTAGTATAGACCTAAGCCTTTACTACCTAAAGAACTATTTAATTATTCTTTAATAACTAAGCTACTAATAAGCTCCCTATCTCTATAGGGGTACTATAAGGGTTCCCTATCTCCCTTATTCTCTTTCTTCTTTATATTACCCCCCTTTATATAAAGCTATAAGCTATATAATTTATATTAGTTTTAAGCTTCTTTAATAATATAAATATTCTTACCTATAGCTATACACTAAAAGAGACTTAGTACTAGCTTAAAGCTACTTAGAAAGTCTATATAAAATAGTCTATAGAGTTAGGGCTATAGTTTTACTTATAGAAAAGTAAGCTTATATACTTTACTTATTAGCACTATATAATAATAACCTTAGTCTAACTTAGTACTACTATAATTTAACTAGTTTAATCTACTTATTTCCTTAGAGTCTAGATTTACTATAAACTTTATTAGTAAGTATACTACTAATAAATTAAAGTAAAATTAGGGTAATAGTAACTTATATTTATAGCGCTATTAGTATTTACTTAGGGTTGCCCTTTATATAATGCTTAGCTTCTATATATATAAGTTATTTATAGTATTATTATATATAGGGTAGGAATATACTATACTTTATTTAGCACTAATAGAAGGGCTTATAGTATAGCTAAAATATTTATTTCTAAATAAATAAAGTGCTTTTAAATAATTATAAAAGCCTATAAAGTAATGCTATAGTTCCTACTTAAAACTAAATTAGCTATACCTTTAATTTACCTTTACCTTAATTACTATATATATTATTACTTTAACTATATTAAAGCTAGTAGTATAGCTAATAAAATCTAAGCTACTTATATATTAATAGTAAGCTAACTCTACTAATACTAATAATATAAATCCTACTATACCCCTACCCCTAATTATATACTATTTTTAAACTTCCCTTATAGTTATACCTTTATTTTCTTACTTATTAAGTAACTTATATAGAATTAGTTTACCTTATAGTATTATAACTAAAAAGCAGTAAGAATATATTAGTTTTAACTTAAACCTATAATAGTAAAATAAAACTCTAGCTTTACCTTTATAAAGAAAATTATTTACCTTTACTATAAACTAATAAAGTATAAGTTTACTACCCTTATTTAGCTATATACTAAATATCTTAGTATATAGGCCTACCTATACTATTACTATATACTTAATATAAACTTACCTATATATTAATACTAAAAAGACTTTAATAATTATTACTACTTAATTCTTATTTATTTTAATTTTAATTACCTTTAGCCTATTAATTCTAATATATTACTACTTTAAAACTATTATAATATTTATATAGCTCTTAACTCTAATTATTTAGTAAAGGCTATTATAACTTAGATGCTTTAAACTAGCTACCTTTTCTAATTTTCTTTTACTTAATTACTTAAATAATAGTAGGCTAATAATATAGTAAAGTATATAGTATAGGGGTCCTAGGTTATTACTAGCCTATTAATAATAGTAGTAAAGGCTAGGTTAATTTATATACCTCCTAAGTCTTAATTATTATAATAGTATAAATAATAGTAGTTATAGTAGTATATTAGTATTATAGTAATATAAATTTAATAACTAAAAACCCTTTTTATTCCCTAAAAAATAAAAAATATAAAGAAAAAATAAAAACTTAGGCCTATACCCCCCTATACTAATACCCCCCTGCCCTTATACTTACTCTATTTAGTGTTCTAGCTTATAAGCTTTTTATAGAATTTTATTTTACTCTTTTAAAGTATTAATAATATACTATACTTATAGTAGTATTTTACCCTTAAAAGAGAATATAATAGTTCTAAACTACCCCTTTACTGCTATTACTATAGTATTAGCCTTAGCCTAGCTAATTAGTCTCTTTACCTCCTTTTAGGTAGTATTATATTTAACTAACTATAGTAGTTAGCACTATATTAAGACTAGTATAAGACTAAGTTATACTTATATTAACTTTCTTACTAAAGGTATATAAATCTTAAAAATTTATAATATAAAGTATAGTATTATAGTATAATATAATATTTTAGTTTAGCTATAGGACTAGTTAGCTATTATATTACTATTGCCTTAGGGGTATATACTTACTAGAATATATATTTTTTACTAAATAGTATATTTATAGTAAGTTATACTAATGCTTAGGTAGTTTAAAGCTAAGTTAAAGTTAGTACTAGGGTAAGTTATATACTTTAGGTATTATAGTACCTTTTTATAATATCTACCCCCCTAAAGGAGTAGGGTATATAAAGCTAGTTATAAATTAAGCTAGGCTAGCCCTAAGTTAGATATAGTATTAAGTTAGAATAAAGGGGGTACTTATATTATATTTAAAAATAGTAGAATTTTATAGTATTATCTATAGTAAACTAGGGTTAGGTTAGTACTAATGTAATACTATAATTAAAGGGAGGGGTATTTATAATAATAATAATAATACTAAGGAAAGAAAAGAAAAAAGGGAAAAAGAAAGAGAGTTATACTTAAGGGGGAAGGCCCTATTTATATTCTTAGTAACCCCCCCCCCCCCTTAGAACCTAATGCTAATTACTCTAGGGCCTTGCTTTTTTAGTATATAAAACCTAATAGAATGTTTTTAGGTTTATAGTAGTATATAATATAAACTAGCATTAGTACTAGCCTAGTACTAGAAAAATAACACTAAAGTAACTTATATAATTAACTACCCTTTGCTATTAGCTTACCTAACTCCCTCTTAATATAAAACTATACTATACTAAGTTTTTATTTATATTCTATATATTTCCTAGTAATATAGGCTACTAGTCTAGCCTATAGAGCACTACTTTTATATAGCTAGAACTAGTAAGAGGCTATAGTGCCCCTAATATAGTATTTATATTATATATAGGTTTTCCACCCTATACTAAGGTTTTTCCTATATAGTTCTTAGGAGGAGAGGTACTAGATATTAGGCCCTAGGCCTAACTAGCGTATTAATAAATAAATAAATAAATAATAATATAATTATTTTATTTATATAAAGGTATTTTCTTAAGTTACTAACTATACCTTTATAGGTAAGTATATAGTTAAATATAGTAAGGTAGTATTTAAAGATATTATTAATAGTAATTAATAATTATTACTATAGTTATATATTTACTAATAAAGAGTTAAAAAAGCTATAGTAGATTTTCTTAAGACTATTAATAAGGATATTTAAATATTAAAGCTTAGACTTATTAAGGTTCTTATTAATAACCTTTTTTAATATTATATTATTTTATTTAATTTAATAGAATTATTAATTACTTTTAATTTTAAAGTAAATTTTAATTTATTAAATAAGCTTTTTATAAGTTAGGTTTTTATTAGCTAAGTTATTAAAATAGTATATAAAAGTATTCTTTAATAATATAATAAGAAATGCTTTATTTTATATATTTTAAGGGATATTATATTTTTTATATTTATTTATAAAAATATTAACCTTTAGAGTTATAAAGTTATATATTTTACTAATATACTTATTTTTCTTAGTATAAATTTTACTAAGCTTACTAAGAATTCTATAGATTTAATTATTTATAGTTTTATTTTATTAATAAAAAAAGCTTTATAAAGGTATAAAGTTATTAAGGTATAAGAATTCTAAATACTATCTTTCTAAGGGTTTATAAAAGTTCTTTAAATATTAGTTATTATAATAAAGTATATTTATATTATATAGAGAAGAATATTACTATTATTAAGTAAGGTAAAGGTTTTAATTAAGATTTAATAATATATTCTTATTATTATATTCTTAGGGAGAGTTAAGAGTTTATTATAATTTTTCTTAAGGTTTTTAAAATTAGCTAGCTATTAATAAAGTTAAGTAGTAAGGTAATAAGTAGTTAAGTAATATTATTTTAATTTTTAATATAAAGAATAGTATTATAATTTATTCTTTAGTATACTTAAAAAGCTTATAAAGGTTTAGTATAATAAACTCTTTAGTGCCTTTATTAAATAGAATTCTATATTTTTATAAAAGGTTTTTTAAGCTACTTTAAATATATATTTTAATTTTCTTAAAGTATTTAAAAGTTTAATTATAAAAATTATTTTAAAAGTTCTTAAAAAATTCTTTTTTTCTTTAGCTTTACTCTTTATAGTACTAAATAATATAAGCTATATAGTTATTAAGTATAACTATTAATACTATTACTAAGTTAGGGTTTTTAAATATACCTTTTTATTTTAATAAAATAATATTATTAAATAAGTATAGCCTTTTTAGTAGTAAATTCTTTATTAAATAAATTAAGCTAATAGTTAATAAAGCTTTTTTTTTTCTAAACTTTAGTTTCTAATTATTTTTTAAATTTTATCTTTTATTTATAATAAAGCTATATTATTATTAGTAAGCTAGCTTAGCTTAGTTTATTTCTTTATAATAAATAAAAAAGGTATTTAGGTTTAAAATATAAAGCTATTCTTTTTAATAAAGTTTAGCTATACTTTTATTATTATAAAGCTACCTTTCTTAGTATAAAAATAGTAGTTTTAAATACTATAAAAGTTATCTTTTTTTATTAGAAAATACCTTATAAATCTATAGTTAATAATAACTACTAATTAGTATTAGTATAACCTTAAAAAGGTTATAAAAAAATAAATAAAGTATTAATATAAAAAAGAGTTATAAATATAATATATTAATATTAATAATAATACTAAAAAGCTAAACTAAGGAAGGTAGCATTATATATAGAGTTTTCCACTAGTATTAGGGTTAGTAGGTCTAATTATATAATGCGCCTAATTAGTATCTATAAATTAGACCTCCCTAAGGTTATGCTATTCCACTAAGGTTGTGCTGTTAAGGGCAATTCTAACAATATTAATTATATATTTATAGCTTTAAATTAAATATTTTGTAATTAAAGTAATTATCTTATAAAAGCTAAGAATTATAATAAAGTAGGAATATAAATAAGTAAAAAAGGTAATTTAAGCTTTAAATATATTCTAAATAATTAGTTTTTCTTAAGTTTTTAAAGCTAATAGCTTTCATACAAATAAATAGATAAATATATACTATTAAGAAGTGACTAATTACCTAGCTTACTATATATAAAAGAAAGTATCTATATACATATGTACAAGCACTGAGTTATAGCCCTTGCCTGGCGAGGCATTATAAAAATCCGGTCATTAACTTAGCTCCACATAACGCGCTTAGGAGCGACCTACACTTTTCTCCGGGACACGTGAATTAATCGACGTAATTGTGGTGTTTATGTGGTATCTCTGAACAGCTCTCTCAGAGTCGTATTCCGAAAAGTTTTTTGCAGTTGATCGAAGGTGAGTTGACAATTCAAATAAGTACATTGCAAAGAGCCACCTCCCCTTGTTTTAGAGAATGCCGCCGTTGCGTGTGTAGTTTGAGGTACACCCTCAAGGCCACGCCACGTACATATGACATCAAGTTCGTTGACATTCTGATTTGAACTCTAGATTCCGTATTTGAATTGTCTACCTGTTTTATAGCATAATATGGCGAATGTTGTGAATTTTGTGACTGGCAACGCCAACAAGTTGCGCGAAGTCAAAGCCGTGCTCGAGCCTAGTATTGAGGTGCGAAGCCATCCATTAGATATTGAGGAAGTGCAGGGAACAATCACAGAGGTGACCGAATCCAAATGCCGTAAAGCTGCTGAAATCCTCAACGGGCCAGTGCTTGTTGAAGACACAGCTTTGTGCTTTAATGCACTGGCTGGCCTGCCCGGGCCATATATGTAAGACTGACAGGGTGCTTCACGTTTGTGGTCTCGTTTAACATCCGTTGATTTGAGTATAGCAAGTGGTTTCTGGCAGACATCGGCCATGAAGGATTAAACAACCTCTTAGCGGCTTACTCGGACAAGTCGGCCGAGGCAGTCTGCACTTTCGGTTATTCCAAAGGACCAGGACATGACCCTATCATTTTCCAGGGCAGATGCTCAGTAAGTCACATTATCACAACGCCGGGCCAAAAAAAGGGACAAAAAAGGTATAGAAATGCTTTAATTTCATTGTCTGACCTATTGCTTCAAAGGGAAAAATCGTCCCAGCAAGAGGACCTCTAAATTTTGGTGAGACAAGCAATAAAACCTGGCTATCGCCGACCATCCCGTGAAAACTTGCATCGCAATGCTGATAAAAGCTGACATAACTTATATGACTAGGATGGGACCCGATCTTCCAGTATGAAGACAAAACGTAGGTTTGCAGGCCTGATATTAATTTCCGAGAAGACGATAATTCCTCTCATAGAGTGATTTCGAACATAGGACGCTGACACCGAAGCCTTGGGCAGGTTTGCTGAGATGAACGGAGCCGAAAAAAACGAGATTTCCCATCGGGGTAAAGCGCTTGAGAAGTTGCGGCAATGGCTCGCAGAAGGAAAAGCAGTGCAGTAGAAAGTCATTTATGTCTTAGCTTGCTATTGCAAACTTCGAGGTTTGTGATTGTGATTAGAATTGCGCCCCGGGCTTGAACGAAAGAGTAGTGCATTGAGGACTTACAACAGTAGCTCAAAGTTATTATGCTTGCCTACATCACCCTCCCCGCGCCGGTAGAGTCGAATGATTGATTCTATTTTGGGCCCGTCATTTTCCAGAGATTCACTGCGGCAGTATTTCTTTATAGCTTGCGGTTTTTGAATAGATGGATCAAAAACGTAGAGGCAAGATCTGTTTTCCAGATTTTTCTCGAACCCCACCACCGTTAGTGAATGTCCTGTGAGGGGTTTGTTTCAGCATTGAGCGGATTGATTGAACTGTTGCGATTTCAGAGACCTTGTTAATTTCAAGGTACACGTACCTTGATACTGTAAATAAATGGGTGGGAGATCAGTAGACCGTATTTTAATATGGTCTTCGGTGCTGCAGGCTTGTTTGAAATAGGCCTCTATTTCATGCAACAGCTCCTGGTATGGGCTTCCATTCTTGGTGCCGCGAAAGGCACTAACTGAGCATCTACAGTCTGGTTAGAGAATAATTCTGTTCAAACCGATACTCTTGGGACACATATGTATACGGGA
Source organism: Claviceps digitariae (assembly GCA_018360205.1). Classification (NCBI taxonomy): domain Eukaryota; kingdom Fungi; phylum Ascomycota; class Sordariomycetes; order Hypocreales; family Clavicipitaceae; genus Claviceps; species Claviceps digitariae. The sequence goes on from SRPT01000083.1 coordinate 53,482, forward strand.
TCGAAACACTGTTGAAAAGAGCTTGGGCCTTTGAATGACATTGGATCAGCTATGAGCCCGTCGATATATTCTAAGACAACGAACGTTGCGGCAGATACCTCGGGTGTCCCTATATATTTTCGGGTTCCTCTTATGCCACCTGTTTCTAGGCGGCCATTTGAGTTGAACCCCATGTCCCAAGCCCTTTCGATAAGATCCTGGATCTCAAAAATCGATGGAATGTCATTTCCAAAAATTTCGCATCCAGATGCTCTCGTGCTGATTATGTAGGATATCAAGCATTGGATATTTCGATATCCACAAAATCCTCCTGATTGCCCTCGACGCTACATTAGTTGTACTGGTTGAAAGATTATCATACACTTCCATGCCAGAGCGGCAGGGCTTACCTTCCTGACGCAGCTTTGATACATGTTGTACGCAAGGATTGCAAAAATACGAGTACTTGATCGAAGGACTTCGTTCAGCCAGCCACATGAGATCCGGAATCACGCCTGTAGTCCTAGTCAGAGCAAAAAGCAACGGCGTCGCAAACCAGAGACGAGTTGGGTAAAACGGTGAGAGGTGCTCTTATGTTACCGTCAGTACACACTTGACCGCCATCTGTCAACTTCTTCACCAGCCAACTAGGCATTTCACTCTCACGAGCAAATCTACCTAAATGTGTTTTCTACGATATAATATTAGCGCAGTGACAACTTTGGCTAATGGGCGAGTGCCAGACCCCTAGTGGCGAAACAGTTTGGACTCGCTCATTGCCATCACAGGTTTCTGTGCCTTTGCCACCTGAGGCGCCGGGTGTATCTGCCTCAGAGGCCGCCGCCCTGGTAGAGCTGTCTGCCGTGCCGTGGGATGTGTGGGACGTCTTTCGCTTCGCTGCTGTCCGCTGACGCCGCCCAAAAATAAAAGCCCAGTCAATCATGATGATCGTTTTCGGTGGACTTGTCGAGCCGGAGCATTGCTTTTCGGGGGAGTGTGTTCTTCCTACGCGGAGCGATGCCTTAGAAGGGGAGTTTATCCAGCTCTGGCGTAAATGACATCCGTCACTGACATTGCTCAGCCTACTAAGGGCTTAAAATAAATACTAAAATATATGATACTAATAATAAATAATTAAAAAAAGAACATTGCAGTGATATATCTTAAAATATCTTAAAATTTTAAAATATGTTATGCTATTATTTAAGTATAATAAATAATTCATTACTAGCTTATAATAAAAGCTGCTTAATCTATTTATCCCCTTAGTACTTATAAGGCTACACTACACCTTTGTACCCTCCTGCTTTTCCCGAGTAGCTTATTAGAGTAAGGTTAAGTAACCTATAGTAACTTCTTAAAATATTTACTATGAAATTATTATATAATAAATTTAAAATACTATTAATAAAAATAAAATAAACTTATAACTTTTAGTAGCACTTATATTAGTTGTTTATAAGGCTTATAATTAGTGATAATTAAGGCCTTTAACTGCAAATTTATGCTTTACATTATAGTAGCTAGAAATAGTTAGTGAATAATACTTGCTAGCCTGTTTTTTATTGTATTGCTATAGGTAGGAATTCTTCCCTCTTACTATTCTTTATAACTTAATGTATTATTAGAACTTTTATTATAGTGTAAATTATAGTGTGTATAAAGAAGCTTTAATGCAGATATTTTACGTGCTAAATACTACACGTAAGTTGTTAGGTTCTATGCAATATATATAGAATATTATAAAGTTATAAAGTAAGGAATATATAAGTTATAATTAGGTAGTTAAGTATATATAAGGTTAAAGTTATTTCTTTTATTTAGGTATAGAATTCTTTCTTTATAGGGAAGAATTCTACAACCTATTTTACTATATAACAGATATTTTCACTACCTAATAAAGTAGGGGAGTATAAAATTTAGCATTATATGCACTAAGGAGATATATATACTTTAGTTTTTTTAATGCCTTTAAGTTAAATATAGCTAGATATACTTATATTTATTAGCCCTTTAGTGCTAAGAAAGCTTAACCTTTATATCTATCTATTAATTTTTTATAGTTTATTTAATGAAAGTTATGAAAACTTAGAAAGGTGCGGTTCGTATGGAGGTAAAGCATTTTAAGCACTTTAACATAATAAACTACTATTTTTATTTTTATTGTTTTATAATGAAAAATTACTATACTTTTCTAAATAAAGTTTAAAATAAATAAACTATACTTCTTTAAAATAATATAAGTACTTTAATTTTAAGAATAATAATTATATTAGCATTAAAGCTTATATATGCCTAAATATATGTTACTTATATATATTAAGCTTTAAATACATAATTCTGCCAATACTATATCCAAAGATTTTCTAGTCTCTTCAGTAAAAATACTAAGGAGGTCTTTATATATACTATTTTATAACTCAAGCTTCTATATTTATATTTAACCTATATTATATATTTATATATAATAACTACTTTTTAAAACTATGTTTTATAAGTTATACTTTGCTTTTTTTTCTCTCTTTCATAAAAAAAGTTCACCTTTGCTGTACTAGGGCCGAATCAGGGTGCCATTTTAGAAGCACCCTGAATTAGGTAATTGCAAGAGCGACTGCGTTTGCATCCTCGTCACAGTGATCTTAGACTATAACTTGTCTCTAATGGGACACTCGACTTCACATTTCGGTCTTGTCTCACCCTCCCGTATCGCTCGTCAAACTCTGCCACCCAGGCCTAACTGAGGTGACCTTATTGCTTCAAATTTTACGGGCGCGTCAACCAATACTTTGTGCGATAGGGTTTGCGCATCAACTACACTACAACATGGCGTCAAATAGTCCTCCGCGGTTCGATGATTCTGAGGATGAGGACGATTTCAACCCTGCACCGGCCGATTTGTCTGATGAAGAGCCTGTCGACAATCAATCTAGCTCACGAAATAAAGCGAAGTCAACACGTGACTTCGACGATGCACTAAAGAGTGATGATGAGGATAAAGGTGCTATAACCGGCAATTCACGTGCCAGAGAAGATGAAGACAACGAGCAGAACAATGAAGACGCCGAAGACGAGGTAGAGCAAGATGATGAAGAAGACGAAGAAGACGAGGATGATGAAGAAGACGAGGATGTTCAACAGGTATTTTCCTGCCGTCGATCAACAATTTACAGTTCTTAAAACTTAACAACGCCACTAATCCTTGCCCCTAGGGTCATCGCCGCAAACGTCGTCGTGATAGACGAAATGCTTTCTTCGACATAGAAGCTGAAGTCGATGATGAAGACGAGGGAGAAGATGAGGAAAAGGACGGCGAGGAAATTGAGGATTTCATCGACAACGAACACCCGGACGACATCGCTGAAAGTGCGCGCCTAGATGACGACCGAAGACATCGCGAGCTCGATCGTCGTCGTGAACTCGAATCCAGTCTGGATGCCGAAAAGCAAGCAGAAATACTTCGTCAGCGATATGGAAACAGGCGGCCGGCCAAGGGCTTTGGTGACTCTGCAGTCGTTCCAAAACGATTATTGCTTCCGAGCGTCGATGATCCCAGTATCTGGGCCGTAAGATGCAAAGAAGGCAAGGAACGCGAGGTCGTTTTGTCTATTATGAAACGAATAGAAGAGCGCATTGGCACAAAAGACGAACTCGCCATTACTGCGGCTTTCGAGCGAGGTGGTACTCAATCTGTCATGAAGGGTTTTATATATGTTGAAGCGCAGCGCCAAACAGACATTCTCGTGGCATTAGACGGCATGCTCAACGTGTATCCTCGATCAAAGATGACTCTCGTGGACATCAAAGACATGCCCGAGCTTTTCCGTGTCACCAAGACTCCGACGCTAGAACCTGGTGCCTGGGTTCGTTTGCGCCGGCCAGCGAAGTACTCCGGAGACTTGGCACAGGTTTTAGATGTGACAGAGAATGGTTTGGAGGCCCGAGTTCGATTTATTCCTCGACTGGATTACGGCATGCGTGATGATGCACCATCCAGTCTATCGTCTGATGGCAAACGGAAAAGGCCCGGTGCTACTGGCCCTCGACCCCCTCAACGTTTATTCAGTGAAATTGAGGCCCGAAAACGGCATCCGAGATTTATTCAAGGAAACCCGACGACAAACACTTGGTCCTACATGGGGGACGAATTTGAAAATGGCTTCCAGGTGAAGGACGTCAAGATACAGCAACTCGTCGCGACTGATGTGAACCCGTCTTTGGAAGAGGTCACGCGATTTGCCTCAGGCGCCGAAGACGGTACCGAAAATCTTGACCTCAAGGCGCTCGCGGCAAGTTTGAAAGATAGCAACACCCTTGTGACATATCTTCCTGGTGATATCATCGAGGTCTACTCCGGAGAGCAGAAGGGCGTGGTGGGCAAGGCGACAAACGTCCAAGGAGACATTGTCACCATGGCAGTCACTGAAGGCGATTTAAGAGGACAAACTATCGAGGTGCCCATCAAGGGATTGCGCAAGCGTTTCAAAATCGGAGACCACGTTAAAGTTATTGGCGGAAGCAAATTTCGAGATGAAGTGGGCACAGTGGTTAAGATCTCTGAAGATCGTGTAACCCTCCTCACCGATCAAACAAATACTGAGGTAACAGTGTTTAGCAAGGATTTGAGAGAAGCCAGTGACATTGGTGGTCAGGGGTCATTGGGACAATTTTCTCTGCATGACCTGGTTCAGTTGGACCCGACCACAGTGGGGTGTATCGTCAAAATCGATCGTGAATCTCTCGTGGTACTTGACCAGTACGGCGACGCGAGGCAAGTCATGCCTTCTCAGATTTCCAACAAGTTGCCGCAAAGAAAACAAGCTGTCGCAGCTGATAGGGACGGCTCGGAAATACGGCTGGATGATGTCGTGAAAGAATATACGGGGCAGCACAGACAGGGGAAAATCATTCACATACACCGGTCTTACGTATTTCTGCACACGAATGACAACAACGAAAACGCCGGGGTTTTTGTGACAAAGGCAAGTATGGTCAATACCGTCGCTGCTAAAGGTGGACGTGTGAATACGGCCACATCGGGTCCAGACCTTAGCAGCATGAACCCAGCCTTGAAAATACATAAAAATGGAAGTGAGACCAAGCCCAATCAACCGGTCAAGATGTTCGGCCGCGATCGAGCCATCAACCAAACGGCAATCATTAAGAAAGGCCCATACAAGGGTCTTCTGGGTATAGTAAAGGATACAACTGATACGCATGCTCGGGTTGAACTACACACAAAGGGCAAGACGATTACGGTACCAAGAGATTCGTTGAGCTTCAAGGACAAGACCACTGGCGCCACTATTGATATCAATGGACGAGGCCGAGGTGCTGCTGAAGGTGGCCGAGGCGGAGGAGACAGAATGCCTGCTTGGCAAGGTGGCTCAAGGACACCAATGGGTGCCGGCAATTCTGACAGGATACCCGCTTGGGGCTCGCGTAGTAGGTCTCGGTCCTCGATGTCGATATTTCTTTCTGGTTTTGATGCTAATTATGTATTACGAGCAGCACCTGCACCGGCTGGCGGCAGGACCCCGGCTTGGAAAGCCCAAGACTACTCAGGCTCCCGAACTCCCGCCTGGGCTGATGGTTCTAGGACGGTAAATCCGTATGACGGCAGTCGCACAGCGTATGGCTCTGGGTCTAGAACTCCAGCATGGCAATCTGGGGCTCGAACTCCTGCAGCTGGTGATGCATTCGGTCCTAGCTCACGAACCCCGGCTTATGCAGGCGTTGGTGGTTCTGACAGTTGGGCATCTGGATCAAAGACGCCTGCATGGGGAGCCTCGGCGCCAACTCCTGCGGCTAGTGGAAACGAATCTTGGGGATACACGCCAGGCGGTAACGCCGGGTCTTACGATGCGCCTACACCGGGCGCAGCTATTAGTGCTCCGACACCCGGCGCCTTGAATGCCCCGACTCCAGGAGCATATTCTGCGCCTACTCCTGTTGCAAACGCACCTACCCCTGGGGCGGTCTGGCAAGGGGGATGGGGCGCGGATCCGGCTCCAACTCCTGGAGCACTCGCCCCAACACCAGGGGCAGGTGGCTACTATGGTGCTCCAACTCCAGCAGCGTATGGTGGTATTCCTGAAACTCCTGCAGCTAGCGGGCCTCAGTACATAGACGATGAATAGGGCAATAGAAGATGTCTTAAACCTTCAGAGCCTATCTGTATAAGCAAATATAATCAACAGGGCCTAGCACGGGAGCTAGCAACATAGGGCGTTTTGGGCATTTTAACTTGGCTAATGGAAAACAAATAACGTAGCTTATTTTAACAGTGTACTTTTTTATCTCCCTGTGAATTATATGTTTATAAAGCTAGTATATTTTAATTATTTATATCTTTTCTTATATTTCTACTATTATTTTTACAACTTAAATTATAGTATTTATCTTTCTTAGCTTTTTAAAAATAATTATTTATTAAAAAAAGCTTAGGTTATTTACTTTCTATAGATTTAATCTTGAAAATAATAGCGCTATACCTATCTATAGAAGGCTACTTTTATTATATTATAAGACTGTTTTTATAAAAGAAACTTTATATATATATATATATATATATATATATTAGTTATAGTATATTAGTAAATAATATATAAAGCTATAGCATTTAAAGTCTAAGATATATAAAGTAGTTAAGACTATATATAGCGGTATAGTGTAGTGGTTATAGACTATACTAACTACCTAATGTATAGTACTAAGTATAGGTTTATAGTTTATATAAAGCATAAGTTTTGTTTTAGTTATAAGTAAGCTAGAAAAATCCTAAACTTTAATTAGCTAAAAAGGGGTTTAAAGAACGTTTTTAGCTAATTTTATTATTATTATTATTATTATTATTATTATTATTATTATTATTATTATTATTATTATTATTATTATTATTATTATTATTATTATTTTTATTATTATTTATTATTATTATTATTATTATTATTATTATTATTATTATTATTATTATTATTA
>SRPT01000830.1:0-13746 GCA_018360205.1 Claviceps digitariae
AAAGAAGAAAAAGAAGAAAAAGAAGAAAAAGAAGAAAAAGAAGAAAAAGAAGAAAAAGAAGAAAAAGAAGAAAAAGAAGAAAAAGAAGAAAGAGAAGAAAGAGAAGAAAGAGAAGAAGTATAATATATATATAGTTACACGCTAGAAACTATCCCTTCTGCGTTGTACCCTTTCTCTAAATGGCTAACCTTTACTTAAACTTAAATTATAGAATAAAAAAAGTCAAGTAAACATTAATAACCCCACTATAATTATACAATTTACATACGTAATCACACGCTATAAACCATCCCTCTGATACCCTTTCCCTATATACCCTATCCTTTACTTTATAAACTTGAATTGCAACCCCCTGTTGTATTGTACGGCGGGGCGACAACATTGTATATACATTATACGAGGACCGCTCACGGACCGCAGCCCGGGTTTAGTGATACGTCCCGTTGATGCTATGCTATTATGTACCTTTCCTCCCCATTATTCTGTCTCGCTGGTCTTGCTCTCTTCATGCCACATTTCTTTTGGAGCAACCCGTTCGCTTGCCTTGCTCTCTCCATGCCACGTTTTTGTCGAGCAACTCATCCGCTGGTCTTGTTCTCTCCATGCCACGTTTTTCTATAGCAACTCATCCACTGGTCTTGCTCTCTTCATGCCACATCTTTTTAGACCAACTCATCCGCTGGTATCCTTGACCCTTTGGAATCTGGCCTTTGTCATTCTATATGCGAACCCCCTTCAATCACGATGGCCACTTCAATTCACTGGGTGCTCTTGATTTTCTCTTGGACCCAGACGTGCTCGTCACGTCGGCCATGCCGTCGTTTGATGCCAATTGTCTTGTTTGACTCATATAACTGCTGCTGTAGGCGGTGCCGGCAAACCCGGTGCTCTCCTTGTAACTGTTACTCGTACTGCCGTCGCTACGGACTACCATGGGCGGGGCAGGATCGCCTCGCAAAACTGAAAAGGGAGCCGCAGATGATCGACCGGCAGCCAGGGACGTACGAGGAAGCCGACTCTTAGTGGGAACAAGGGGTGCGCCGGTGGATGATGATGGTCTCGTTGCGGTCGGAGCACTGCTGCTGCTCATGGAGGAGTTGGAGTCACCGCTGACTCGGCGGGGAAGATGAGTGGACGACGTAGAAGCAGATCCTATGACGCCGGTAGAAGTGCTGTCTCTGCTCCGCGGGCGATAATAGATGGCATCCCGCTCGAGAGCCGAGGCGGAGGCAGAAGCGGAGGCGGCAGAGGAAGAGAAAGCGGCTGCGGTGCGACGAGGCGAGGCGGCTACTTCAATGAAGGCGCCGCTGTTATTGCTGGCGAGACTGGCGCGACTTCGGTGTGTAGGCGTCTGCGGCACTGACATGGACAGATGGAGGCTGGGTGGCGTGTAGTTTGTGTTGCAGCGAGCACCTCGCCGCGAGGATGATGATCCGGAGCCAACTTGCGACGATGCCGAAGAGGCTGACGGCAGCAAACTGCCGTCGTGGCGGACCATCATGGCTGACGAGTTGCTGCTGTTGAGGACGTGGGATTTGACCAGCTCCGCAGCCAGGTTGCGGACAAGGACGGCCGAGTCCTTCTCGGCGAGGGTCTGGATGGCATCCATGAGGGACCGGACCTGTGTACTGTTCAGTGTCCGCGAGCCGTCCCCGCCGCCAAGGCCAGGCTCGCAAGCATCCATGATGATGCGAACGAGCCGGAGCAGGTTCAGTCGCACGACAGGCTTCTTGTGGCCTAGGCGCTGTGCGATGCCCGCAAACATCTCGGGTTTGGCGAGTGACGCTGCAATCGACGGGCTCAGGCGAAGGAGCTTGAGAAGAGGCTCCAGAAGATTGGAATCAAATGCGTTGAGCTTGTTGGTGCCAAAGCAGCTCACAATGGCGTGGGTGAAATTGCCGTCGATCAAATGGTTTTCCACGTTGGCCGTCTCTTCCTGGAACCAAACCAAGATGGCATCGAGCGCCGTTACCTGCCAGTATTGGTCCGTCAACAGCGATACATAGAAGTCAAGGCCCTTGTTCTGCCACAGGTATCGTCGTCCCTTGGATCCCGAGTGTGCCATGTCACACAGGATGGGAAGGGCAAATTCTTTGGGCGGACGATCTGTCTGCATGATCCTCAGCAGCAGCGGAATGATACCGCCCACGGCTGCATCTTCCTGACGCTCCTTGCTCAGCCGGCACAGGTTGAACAAGGTGGTGAGGACCTGGTTGCAGATCTCCCGGAAATGCTTCTGCGCTCTCTTCATGCTGTAGCTAAGCAAGTCGATGAGGAACTCGATGGCATCAGCTGAGTGAAGCGACTCAACCGTCGTGGACAGCATGGAGAGGTTCTTGATGAACTTGAGCATGGTGACTTGATGAAGTGGTGTCATGCGTCGCAGATCCTTCAGCACGCTCTTCAACACTTGCCGGTCAGCCACTACCTCCTTGACATAGTTTTCTGCCTGACTAAAGAGGTAGAAGATGTTGACGATGCGCCCTTCTATGAGCTCACCCAATTCATCCTCTCCTTCCTCGTCCAAGACCCGGTGCAAAACCAGGGCGAGAGGATATAGGATCTTGCTCCGCGAGAAGATTCGGCAAAAGTCGTTTTTCGGCGTCGGTCCCTGGAGTTCAAAGACGTTCCATATGCCATTCACGCCAATCAGCACCAAGTCTCGAGCGTTGTCGTAGTCCTCGTCCAAGAACTCCACGAGAACGTTGAGACCACCAGCAGAGACAAACATTTGCAGTGTTAGTGTCGATGTTTGATACATTTGTCGCACAAACGCTGCCGCTTCTATTCTGATCTCATCCGAGTATTGCCGCGCGGCGAACTTTGTGATGATGGGAATACCACCCACAAAACACAAGTTTTCCTGGATTTCCACGTCGTGAAGGATGATCTGTGTTGTCGTTTCTCACTTAGCTTGCCATTCTCAATAATGCACTTTTGAACAATCTTTGTCATCATGGACTTACCGCATTGACTACCTTGAGCAGTTGCAGAATCATGAACTGCCTGCTTTTGACCGTGCAGGGTTCCAGAATCTCGAGAATAGGCAACAGGCCGTGCGCACTTATGATGAGATTCTTGACCTCCTTGTTTTCCCACAATAACCCAAGCTTTGAAGAACAGTTTCAATCAGCCACCCCGAGTCAAATATCGAGTGAGTTTTTTCTTTAGTAGTTTCTTTTTTCATCCACTTACCAAGTCTTCAGACAATTCTGACAGTACATCATCACTTTCGGTCGTCTTCAAAGAACTGACAAGATCTTCAACCTTTTCGGCGAGACGAGCGTGCCTATCTCGGGCAATATTCGCTTCAAGGTCCATTTCATCCCAGCCAGGATCCATAGAAGCAAATGGATCATACTCTTCATCATCATCTCCTAGCCATGAGTTGCTCGAAATCTTTGATAAAAGCATGAGACCTCCGTCTTCAGAACCACGCTCGCTTTCCTCCTTTTCTACCAAGGACCCGCCGTTTGTGCCAAAAACATCGGAAAAATCTTCGTCATCGTCTTCAGCAAACTTCTGGATTTCAATGGAAGAGCGACTACGACGCATTGGACGGTCCGGTAGTACCGACGGTCTGGACTGTGGCCGTTTCTTTTTGCTTCCATCCGGAGCCTGCATGGAACGAGGAAGACTTGTCAAATCAGATGGGTGGAACAACTGCGGCGCATCAGTAGCACGCGACCCCTATCCAATTCCTTGTATTAGTCTCGAATAGCAAAAAGAGACGAGGAAACGGTACTTATCTTACCCTTCCGACGGCCTGGCTTCCTCGGTTGAAAGCATTGTCATTCTCAACAAACAAGTCCGAAAAGTCTTCATTGTTTTGTTCCCGATATACCAAATCTGGGCGGACAGGCAGCTCAAACCTATTTAAACGACGCTTTGATGAAGATTGTGATCCAGACCGGCCTGCTGCTGCTGCTGCTGCTGCTGCTGCTGCTGTCGGAGTGTTGACATTTGTAGCAGTTGGTGTCCTTTGCTGACGAGATTTTGTATCGAAGTTCGCTGCAACTTTTCGGGGGGGAGGCGGTCGAATTGTTTGCTCTTGAGTATCGTCTCTGTGCTGCGCGAGGCCCTTTACTGTGAGCAGTTCCCCTTCAAAGTCGTCATCGTAGTTGTCTGTATCCGAACCCAAATCGTTGGTCGAAGCGAATGCCTTCAGCTTGTCGCTGGATAACAACCCCCCAAAGTTGTCTTGGGGCTTCAAGTGAGGAAGATGTAGCGCACTTGGCGAGATGGCCGTGACAAAGTCATCATCCCAGTTGTCGTTATCTGCCGATAATGCATTAGATACCGCAATATGCAAAGCGTATTCAACAAGGGTTTTGTTGGCGCACCAGGGAGCTCCACCGTCTTGAAGGCTTCAACTCCGAGTCTTGGTTTGGCCAGACCGAAGGGACCCTTGGAGGGCGTGCCACCAACGAATCGAGACGATCCTCCCATGAAATCAGACCCCGTCGAAGAGCGCAGGGCCGGTTCCGACGAGTTGAGAGCCTTGTTCCACTGCTTGACTTCTTCGACAGCTTGGTTAAAGTTGTCGGGTGCTTTAGATACTGGTGCTTCTGCCCGACGGCAACCGGCAATCCAGGCATGCCTCAAGAGTTTTCGAGCCGAGACACGCAAGTTGGGGTCTTTCTGGAAGCATTGCATGAGAAAATCCCGTGCGGCCTGTATAGAGATGAATAAGTCAGAAATACTCTGGTCAATTACGAGAAAATTGGAGCTGAGGGGGGGGGGGAAGACACCCACAGGTGAAATGCCCTCAGGCAGGGGAGGATGATCGTCATTGACAATTGCGAAAAGAGCCGGCATGGCTGCCAGATTATGATAGGGTGGCTTTCCCTGCAACAATTCAATCACAGTACAGCCGACGCTCCAAATATCCGAGGCAGAACTGGCACCGGACAACTGGATGATCTCCGGGGCCATCCAGTATGGCGTGCCAACGACTTGCGCCTCCTTGTCTTGGCCAGCCGCCAGCGTGCTGGTCGACACACCGAAATCCGCGAGTTTTACAGTACCATCTTTTGTAGTCAAGATGTTGGCGCCTTTGATATCTCGATGGATCACACCTTGGTCGTGTAGGTACTGCAGGCCTCGTAGGACTTGGGTCATGTAAACACCCACGAGATTTTCTGGAAATTTGCCGTAGGCCTTGAGAATTGAATGTAGCGAGCCATTCTCGCAGTACCTGATGAGGTGCGAGCCTGTGAGCTTGTGAGCCAATGAGATGGGGATTAAGCACCACCTACTCCAAGATTATGTTGAGACAATCCACTGATTTGACGAAGCCAATGTACTTGACAATGTTGTCATGCTATTTTTATTTAGTTGCTTGCCATGTGGTAAAAGACACACGTTAGGGGTAAAGTAAAACATACCAATAGATTCTTGAGCAAGTCGATTTCACTCTGTTTGATGTAATCAGCCACTCTCGTCCAACTATAGCAACATTCCACTGTGTAGACAACGCACCTCAATCATTCGCAACTCGCTCTTGGGTAGATTCACGAGTTTGATCTGTTTCACGGCAACGGCCTCGCCAGTGCTCCAGTTGAAAGCTTTATAGACGGATCCAAACGCCCCTTTGCCGATACAAGCCCCGAGTCTCTAGACGACAATTTAGTAACACATCCTTGTTCTTTCTTCTTCTTTGTATCTTTTTCTTCAATTCTGTTCTTTTTCTGGCGAAATTGGCCTAGCACATACGTAGTCTTTCAGTCCGGGATCTTGTACGGCCGAAGAGTCTCGCTGTTTGTCCTTACGGGAGGGAGTGCCGGGTACGGCGGCAGGTCGGTCTCGTGGGGCCATCGCAGCTGCATGACCGCCTGGCCGGCCATTGTTGACGTGGCACTGCCGTTCAGGCGGCATAACTCTGAGTGGTGGTGTCGTCACCGCTCAGTGCGTGCCGCCGACGGATATTCACTGCGCCGTAGCGCGTGGCCGTTTCTCCTTGTTGCTGGAGGCCGTCAGCGTCGATGGCTCGAAGTTGGTCGGGGACGGGCAGTCGCGAGGTTCGTGAGCCGGAGGTGGGCTGCATCCCAGCCTGTGCATGAGCAGAATGCTTTGGTTCCGAACGAATTTCAGTAGCGGTCGAGTTGGCGCTATGCTATGCGGGTGTGCCCTCGGAAAGAGAGACAATAGAAACGAGCGAATGTTCGGCGAGGGAGCGAAGCGGGAGGACGCTATGGGAAATCCTAGAACAGAGGCATGAAGTCTCTGGTGCACGATTGATGCAAAAAGCAGGCCTTGTCGGTAAATTTTAATGCCGAATTGACTTTGTCTGTTTTCACTGCATGGTCAGCAACAACAAGTTTGTGTGTAGCTTCGTCCAAGTCTGCTGGGAAGGCAAAGCGAGAAGATGGAGAGAGAGAGAGAGAGAGACAGAGATCAGGCAAGGGCACGCCGTTTTGAGACGCTGCAATGGAAGCGACGCACCAACTCCCCCGAGAACGAGGAACGGCTTTGGGCCAAGTTTGGACCAGAAAGTCGACAGAAACCTCGGGGCGGAAAATGTGCAAGGTAGCAAAGGCCGAATGGAGGTGAGCATGTGTTGTGGAGGATCAGTATGAGCGGCGGGATGCGTCAACATAAACATGGAATGCATCGAGGCATGAAGAACATTGGAGAGGTGGGGGGCTACGCAACAAGGTGTCTGGTCCGTCGTCTGGTCCGTCGCCTCGTTGCGGGGCCGGAAGTTGGCTGGGACTTTAGACTCGTCACCTCCCTGATATACACAAGGACCATATAATGCATACCTCTTATCCATAAATCCGTACTCATAACTCTATATGAGTACCTAGGTGCATATATGCAAGGATAGATAGTACATACATATATCACGGAACATAATAATAAGACAGAATTATCATATGCAAACCAACGTATTTCTTACCGTTGCTGTCCATCCATTATTATTTCTTTATCTTTTTTTCTCTTTCTCTCCGGCATTTACAGCGCTATGCCTGCTTTCCCAATGTTAAGAATAAGAATCGTCTCCATCCATACTGTCCTTGTCCCTGACTCCTCCTCGCACGTTCTTATTGACCACAGAAAGAGCAAGTCTTTACCTCCGTCCACCGCTGTTTCTTCGGAAGCTCCGAGTCACAGACTCGAAAACAAGGAAGTTACCCCCGTAGGAGTCCCAGTCGCTCCTTCCATTGGATACTGTAAACCACACATGCATGTACTTCCTGCCGTATTAAGACTCCAAAACCACCGGTGCCTCGATTCCTTAAGTACCTACTAGGTAGGTAGGTAAGTACTTAGGTAAGTACCTAGGTAGGTACTCTACCAGGACCGCCGACAAGTATATATAGGTAGGTACTTAACACAACGCCGGAACTTTCTTACTGGCCAAAGAACAGCCTGTTCCGAAGGGCCAAACTTTTGCTTCTATACCTAGGTACTCTAACCAGACAACATCGAAATTTTCCGCCCGAGTGCCAAGAAACGCGGCAGAAACGTTCCAAAACTTCGCTCAAGGTACGAGGAGGAGAATCTAGATCCCAAGAGAGGGATGGTTCTTTTTTTTTTCTTTTTTTCTTTTTTTTTCAAAAAATAATGACGTATAATTTCTTGGAAACAAAAGATGAAACATATGCACCAAGTTCAAAGCCAAGCGACCTATCGACCTATCGTCCTGCGTTTCGTACACGCTAATCCGGATTTGTTACAATGCGCGCCATCTCTTTTTACAATCATCATACAAAGATTGTCAAATGATCCATCGAGATTCCGCCCTTGACGAATATATGTATATACATATATGCACCCACACCGCCAAGCGTGCCACTGCTTTTCGACACTTGGAACGATCCCCCCCCGTCGTGGGGTATTGAAATCAGTCAAGGGGGGAAGCCCCTTCGCTCCACCCTTGATTTCGTCTTTGAATTACCCCCCTCCCTTCAACAATCCTCTATTGTGCCCATTGTGCCTTTTTCAATCAGAACGGATCAGTGATCGAATGGACGTTTAGGTTGGAGCTATCAGCTCTTTGATGGAGAATGCGGCTGAGGCCTGCCTCAGCCCACCACCCGTCAGGAATGTCTTCTCTCCGCGCGAGGCTGCGCACGATGCGTTGCATGCCAGCCCAGTCGTCTTCCGCGGGAGAAGGACCCGTCGTTGAGGCCGATCGTGTCGCGTCTTGGCCATGTTGCGGGCCGTCCCTAATGCTGATGCGCTCTTCATCCTGCGCGAAATGGCTTCGTTGGGGAGGAGGCGAGGCTTCGTCATAATTAGACTGCGAGGTGGACCGGGACCGGGACGCCGATTGGCGAGAGATTTCACCCGAAGGGCGAAGTCTCATGGTGGATTCATAAATTGTGATGGAACCGCTTGGCGTGTTGATTTGTCTACTTGAACGGAAATCGCCCGAATTTCTCGTTCGTTGTGCGGCAGGTACAGCCAGCACGGAGAAGGTGTCAGTGCTCGTGCTGCCCATCTGGGTCAGGTATGGCTCCGACATGCCGTCAAGGTTGAATTCGGGAACACGTCTAGGAAGGGGGTCTCTCAAGGCCATGTCTCTAAACCGTTGACGTCGCAGACGAGTCCGGCTATAATCAAGAGGCTCGTAATCGGCAGCGTCCAACTCGTTGTCCGAGTATTCGCATCCTGACTCACACACAGTCTCCATTTGCACTTCATCAACAACGTCCTGATCAGTGCTCGGTGTGCCGGATGACGGACCAGCCGTCTGCGAGGTGGACACAGAGGCAAATGAAGAGCCAGCGCTTGGGGGTTGAGGATCGGGTGTCAACGTCGATAACAGCGTTTCCCATACCTCGGGACTCAGGCTTCTGTCTCTGTCACCAAGTCCATCAACCACTCTAGCAGCACGCCGTGGTGGCATGTGTTGTCGAGCAGAGGGTCCACGAGAACGACTTCCAGCCTCACTGGTCGAATCAGTGTTCGGCAATCCTCGAGTAGTGTGACGTCCAACGGAGCGCAGTGCGGAGACTGTTCTGCTGAACATTGGAGGAAGCGCTCTCGACGATATTTCGGCACTAGGTGAATTCCGCCACGAGGAATACTCAAGGGCTGTCGGCTGTTGCTAGCGACCTGTCAGTACCTCTTTTTTTTTACAGCACTCACCCAGGGCGGAAAAATGAGATGTTTTTTTTTCACTTACACGATCCATGCGTCCAGATCGAGCTGCGGGAGGCGGGGGCTCAAAGGGCCACCATCCCAACTCAGGAAGCTCCGTCACATTGTCGGTTTCACCAGCGACCGGAGGATGAGATGGAGGGGATGGAGGGGGCTCTCGCCAGTTGTCAAGATTGGGTAGGCCTACCCGTTCTTCGATAGATTCTCCGTGACGGTCATCACTTCCCGTCATGCCTAGCAAAGCTTCTTGATAAGGACGAAATGTCCTAGTTGAGGGATTGGCCACTGAGGTGCCGACCCGATCCTGTTGTCTTGGCGATTCGACCCAAGGAAGATAACGCTGTTCGCGAGGGTTCCGCATGGTCCGCTGCATCGGACCGTAGATGCGTACACCGGCACGTCTGATACCATTGCGACGGTCACGAATCTCGGATCTGCTAGATGGACGTCGCGAGTCGGCGTGGGACGGTGAATGTGCACTGTCCTTGGAGGAGGCTTTATTTGATGGAACAGATTTAGCAGGCTCAACAAATAATCTAGACAGAGAAAGAGACCTGTTAGCTGTGTCGAGGACGGAGGGATGGCGCGTGACCTGGAGTATGGGCAGGGGCAATTGCCGCCGTGGCTGCGAGTGAAGACGCGATGCAGAGAGTGACCCTACTTCTCATATGCAGTGACAAACTTGGATGAAAGTATGCACGTCGCGCGGGAACAAAGCCAGAGGGCGTTGAAGAAGTAGACAGCGATATCGCGGGGGTAGCTCCGGTGTTTACGCAAGAGCGCTCGCGATACTAGCTGCATAGACTGATCGGCTGTTTCGGCAACAGGCTGCACAAGAAGAAAAAAAAAACTTACGGAAGACCCATGGTGCCCGTGGAAGAAAAGAATAGAGCAACTGGATATATGAAGTTGGGTGCACGAGTATACGAGGTGAGACGCGGTGCGCGCTTCGCAGGCGATTGTTGGACGGCGGATTCGTGGCCAAGTTTGTCGCCGTCACCGGATTTCTTTCAAATTTTTTTTGCTTTCCCCCAAGACGACTCTAACTCCCAGGGAAAAAGAGAAGAAGCAGAAACAGGGAACACGGAAAGAGATGTAATTGGAAAGAAAGAAACAAAGAAAGAAAGACCGGACTCGGCACGAGATCAGCGTGTGAAGATGAGAGCGCGCGAGTGCAGAAACGGAACAAAACAGACTTGTACAATCGATGAGCAGGCGCGCGATGGAGACGACGGGAAAAGGGGGCCTGACGAGGGCGGAGACGGAAATGGGAATGGGGACTGGATCGAAAGCGGGAAGCGCAAGAGACTGGTGTGGTGGATGACTGGTGGATTGCATGCGGGTGTGAGCGAGCCGGGGAGGCGCGCCGGAACACGCCTTCCTCTTTTGCGCTTCAATCACACGTCTCCTCGTGCAGGCTCTTGGCGCCATATTTCTCTTGGTCTTTTTGTTTAGGGGGGGCGTGTATGTGGCATTGCCGTGACGGCGTCGGCAGCTAGCAAAATTCACATGTGGGGCTGGAATGCTGGTTAAGCCGCTACCAACGTTTGGCGACGGCTCCTCAGAGCAGCGTTAGCATCCTTACCAGCCGCTCCGCCGTGTCCAGCTTGGCTGCTCTCTGAGAGCCGCTGCAAGCTGTGGCTAGAGCGCACCCCCCAGGTCTGCGCGCTGGACTGGGCGGGCATCCAGCGGCTGGCTGCTGTGGCTGGTGCCGGCACGACCAGCGTCGTTCGTCGGTCGGTCCGTCATTCCATTCCGTCCATGAACGAGTTTTTCAACTTTCTGGCTTGCACTGCCACCATCATCAGCTGTTTGTCGGCGCACCATTGTCCTCACCACCGCGCAACCCAGCATCACCTGTCCAGCAGCAGCAGCAGCCGCCGTTCATGAGGTGCTTATCTTGCTCCTCGTCGTAGCCCGCGGGCCAACTCGGTGTGTCAAACTTGACCGAGAGGACTCAGAGGAGGCCCCCCTCCCCCTTCTCGGTGCGTCGTGAGTCGCGAGTCGTGACTCCTTTCTCTCGCCGCTCGCCATGCCGAAAGTCAAGGACATCCAGCGAGCTCTGGCCCGCATCAGGTCCGTCATGCCCGCTCAGAAAAAGGTTGCCACGGCGCAGCGGAATATCAAGCTCGGGCTGGAGCGCATAAGCCGTGTTTTGCCCGACGACCAGAAATGGACCGGTGTCCACGTAGGAGGCACCAACGGCAAGGGCTCGATATGTGCCCTGCTTGGCGCCATGTTCAGGCTCTCTGGCCTCAGTCACGGTATCTACATATCACCCGCATTACCGGAGCGCCATAATGGCATCACCATCAACGGCCTCTACGTAAATAAACGCATGTATGAGATGGAGCTTGAGCATGTGGAAGCGGCCTACAAACGGATTGCCTCGGGCTGGACCTTTTCCTTTGGCGAGGATCCCGGAGACCTGACGCCATTTGAATTGGACACTGCCGCCGCTTTCCGAATCTTCAACAAGATGCATGTACAATATGGTATTGTGGAGGTCGGCATGGGCGGAGAAACAGATGCTACCAACGCCATGAGAGAAAAGGCCGTCACAGTCATTTCCAAGATCGACCTCGATCACCAGGAGTATCTCGGCGATACGGTGGAGAAGATTGCCAAAGTAAAGGCGGGCATCATGCGGCCAGGGGTGCCATGTATCGTCGATCACACGAATTCCCCGTCGGTAATGAAGGTCCTCAGGGATCATGCGCGAGCGGTTGGGACACAAATCAGTCTGTCGTCTAAAGCATGGCCTCTGGTTAAGGGCCTGGACAAGGACTTCAAATTACAAACTTATGAGCAAAAGAACCTACTTTGCGCAGTCCTGGCATTTCAAACTCTGTTCCCGAATATGCGAATTGACATGAACAAGTTGATGTCACTGAGACCACGATTGCCTGGGAGAATGGAACACGTAAGCGTGTTGGGACTGACCGACGGCTTTCGACACAAGTTGGTCCTCGTCGATGGAGCGCACAACATGCTTGGAGTGGAGGCACTGGCGAAGTATGTCGATGGGAACCTCCGCACGGGGACTGAGCCGGTCACCTGGGTTGTGGGACTTTCCTCCAGCAAGTCGAAGCCATTCACCAGCATGATCGAGACTTTAATCCGGCCACAAGACAACTTTGCCTATGTCGAATATACCCAGTGCCCCAACGACCCGCCGCCGGCCCCAGCCGATCTCGGTCGTTTTGCGGCCACCTCTGTCATTACAGATGAGTCCAAAATCTATCAAGGCGATGCCACCATCAAGGAAGCCGTGCAATGGGCGTGCAGTCAGGCGGGGGAGGAGGGTCCGATAGTCATCACAGGAAGCCTGTACCTGATACGGGAGCTCTACAAGACGGAAGGGGTGGATCCGCGTAGGAAGATCAAGACGAGGCGGCCAGGTCCAGCGCAACTTTGGCGCTACACCAAGCTGGCTCAAGAAAGGCCACTGACGCCTGAAGAGGATCGAGAGTTCAAACAAGCCAGAAGACATTGGCGACTCGGCCCAAGAAACAGCCCCATCTTCCGGGGGAGTCAGCCAGCGTCACCAATAGTACCCGAGAGGATTCGCAAGCTTCAGCAAACAGCAGCTCATCATCGGAAGCAAGCCGAAGGCTACCGGCAAGCCATTCGCAGCGTAAAGAGCGATCTCGCCCAGGATCCAAACGCCGCCGCGCTTTCCAACAGCCTGGAGGAATTTGAAAAACGACGCGACGAACACCTGCGAGTATATAACAAAGCCATGTTTCAAGTGCGAGGATATATCGTGGACCCTGATAAGAAATTCCTGACTTACGAAGAGATTTTCGGCAGGCCACAGAAGGGCAAGACGGCCATTCTTGCTCTACTGCCAGAGGAGGACGAGACAGAGAGCCACACGGCGGTGGTCAGAGAGGTGGTCAGAGACGAAACCGACCATCATGCCAGACAGGAGGAGTCACCGAGTGATGCAGATCGTCGTCGTCCGGCGACAGTGGACGAAAAGGACGACAAGCGCGAGCAGTGGACTCGACGGCGTTCAAGGACAGAGCCGCAGGAGGAGGAGGAGGAGGATATATTTCTGAAAGAAATAGCTAAAAACAGAAAACTATTCTAGTAGAAGGGTTAGAGGTTGAAATGACAGACTTGGAAACTCAAACTACTACTGTGTGAAGTAGTAGAGAAGCAGCTCAATCAAGAATGATGACATTGAAGCTTGCAACGTCCCTCATCGCCAGACATGGTCCTATAGATGCCCCCTCATGCTGTCCTCACACATACACCAACTCCCAGTCTCCGCCCCTCCAAATCACATGATATGCCCATCCTGTCCCCCAATTCCCCATCCATCCATCCATCCATCCCCTCTCGTCACCCGCACAGCTCCAACCTTGGATGTAGACATACTTATATGTATATGTACATACCAAGGCATGGCCCCCCCCACCCACCTCATCATCATCTGCTGCCACGCCATCTACACCGGCGGTCCGACCCGCGGCCACCACGAGTCGGAATGGCTGATTGCCGAGTTCCAGCGCGGCGAAACACCCACCTTTGTGGAGCACATTCGGGCAGGACTGCAATGTCTAGCTGACGAGCGGGAGGATTCTGTGCTTGTGTTTTCGGGGTAAAGAGTTTTTTTTTTTTTTTTTT
>SRPT01000831.1:0-13746 GCA_018360205.1 Claviceps digitariae
TTGCCAAAAAAAAAAAAAAAAAAAAAAAAAAAAAAAAAAAAAAAAAAAAAAAAAACGGAAGCAGACACGCAATATGGATTCGGGTCTCGGCGCCAGCCAAGAGCCAAAGCAGACACGCAAACACACAAAGAGAAACATAAAAAGGTTTAATCCTTTGGGGAACCTTGGCTCTGCGCTGTTGCGCGCATGCAAATCGCAATCGCAATCTCTCAAATGAGCCGAGTGTCCCGGAAGGTTGGACTGGACTGGGACTGGGTGGGATGAAGACCTTTTTTTTTGGGTCGTCGCAGGCTAAACGGCCGTCGCTCTGCCCGCGACCCCTGCAAGAAGAGGCCAGGTACGAGGAAGAAGTGGGGGAGTCGACCAGATATTTTGACCAGACAGAGAGATGGTGTTGTGGGAGCAGGAAGAAGAAAACCCACCGGATATTGCAAGCGTTAAATAATAAAGTAATAAATAAAATAATAAGAAAAAAAAAAGTTTTTTTTGGCCCAAATCATCAAGGTTTCCGAGATTCAAGTGTCTGGTTGTCTGGTTACTACTTCCCGATTACTCGATGCATCAAACCACCTGCATCAGATGTCTTCCGCGCGCCCCGCCCCGCCCCGCCGCTGCCGCTGCAGCATCAATGGAAGGAAGGAAGCCGAGTATCGCGCCCATCAATAAGGTACCTCCTCCTTTCGGCAATCAAAGGTACTGGGTACTCGAGGTGCTTGTCAAGCCCGCACAACGCACAAGGTACATGTACACCAGAACTCCCACACCCGCCCAAAACCCTTGCGTCCAAAACCCTTGCGCCCATTTCGTTGTCCAATTTCCTGCCCAGACACACACATCAACCCTTAAATAAGCTTATCAATGCTGCTGCTGCTATCCAGCACCACACACAAGCACTTTTGCTCTGGCCTGGCACAACGAATTTTCTTCACACAGCTCCCCCGACTCTTGTTGTTGAGTTCCGTTCCCGTCGTTCCCGTCTTGTTGGCGGGGACCCTCGGGCGTCGTTGTCTGGTTGCCTCTGGCGGCGCCGGGCGGCCCCGTTGGGTGCAGCCTCGGGTGCAGTGCAGCATTTCCTTTTCCATCATCGTGTTCCGCTTGCGTCATGAACGTTTTTTTTTTTATATCTCTCTCTTTCTTCTTTTTCTTTTTTACTACTTCTTCTTCTTTTATTTGTGCACATGAACGTTTTCGCCGGTCGGGATGGATGCTACATGATACTAGATGGATGTCGTGACAAAAAAAAGGCGTCGAGGAACAGGAATGCATGTTTCATCTTGACTTTGAATGCATGTATTATCTTATGCGGCCACTCCGCTTGCACACCTTCGCCGCCTACTACACATCCTTTCTCATAAATCACCGCCGGGTTCGCAGCGACCTTTGCATCTTGATGGCCCCGACTCGATTCATGCGTCGAGCAGCCGTGTCTTCATCTTTGTCTTTTTTTTTGTTGCAAACCCTGCATCGCTGAGCACTTACCACAGTGCGCTCCGTCCTTTGGCATGTTTTTTCTTTTTCTCTTTTTTTTTTCCCCGACTTCCAAGTAGGAAAGAAGCGAACAAACCTCGGCCCATCTACAGCCCTATGAACGGACGCTCGCGCTCGAGTTGCCCAAGAGCCTCACGTCACACCAGGCCGTTCTGAGGCTCTCTCGCCCCGCGCTCAACGTGGCATTATGACGCGCTGACAAAAACGTCGGGAACGAATGGGAGATGGCCCTTTACAACCCGCTGTGTTGTGTTGGCAGAGGAGCATTTGGCCTCCTCGCTGCGGTACCACCATGTATGTGCACTTGGTATATCGTGACGGTCATGTCGAAGGCTTTTTGTCAGTAATGAGTACTGCGGCGTCTCGACATGGAGCCTGATGAGGCTATTCTCTCGAAAAAAATGCTCGCCAAGTCCTATTTGCCCACTGCCTTGCCTTTTGTGAATCTACAATTCGCTCAGGAATTTCTCCTCATCGCCATCGGCTTCGCAGCCATCCAGAGCAAGTGTTCCCACTAGGCAGCAGACTGGGCAGTTGCCTCGAAACCTGAAGTCTTCTTTGCCCGTTGTCACGTTAGAGCCATGTGTCAAGAGCCATACTCGATCATCCGGCTGTGCTAGGGTTGGCGTTGTGCAGGCTGTCATATTTGTGAATCGTGGGAATACCGGAGCAGACAGCCAAGCTTGCTCTGCTCGGCTTGCTCGTCCGTGTCGCTTCCGGACCAGCGCAAGGACCGGACTGGACGTCACTGGAATGGGTGGTGCTTAGTGGTCAGTGGTCAGTGGTCAGTGGTCAGTGGTCAGTGGTCACTGCTCACTGCTCACTGCTCACTGCTCACTGCCTGCCCAGTGCTGTGTGGGTGTTGAGATGGACCGGGTGGCGCCTGCAGGCAGGAGAAACTGGGTTGCGCCTGCCTGCCTGCCTGCCTCCTGGCGCCTCCGCATTCATCCCCAACGCCTCCATCCCCATCCCCAGGTCTGGACGGCCCAGCCGTTTCTGTACTACTGTACTACCAGACCAACCCAGACCATATCGATGGGGGATGAAGAAATGGAGGGGTTGAAGGGCACGAAAAGCATGTCTGGTGGGATGAGAAGCGGAGAGGCTGCCGAGCGGCTGCCGAGGTAGGTATTCCTTGCAGGGTGAGACACATCAACAGAGAAGAGCGAGAAAAACGTGAAGCCCCAGCGTCCACGTTGGAGTCCGTCTCGGACGGACGTCGGCCGGCTTGCCTTGACTGTGTAGAGTGTTGCTGTCTAGTGTCCAGTCTGGTGTCCAGTCTGGTGTCAAGTCTGGCCTGGGGTCAACCAATTGGTGCTCCACCCACCCGCCCCGCCCGCCATCGAAAGGCGAAAGAATGAGGAACATGAATCGATAATAAAATTTTAAATATTAAATAATAAACATCTTATTACCACCGCTCCTCTGCCATTGACCATCGTGAGCTGAGGTGACTTTGGGGACGCCGCCTTCATCCGTGCCGACGCGACCCCTGCTTGTCCTGTTGACCAGGTCGAGGCTGTCCTGCCTGCTTGCTTGCCCGCTTCCCTTTTCCCTCTTCGCCCAGACGCTTCCTGATCCTCTGTATTGTTGCCCGTCTTCTCCAACCCAGTTGCGTTTTGCCTCCGCATCATCGTGCTCATCGTGCTCACTTCGAGTCGACCACTTGTTCCCACCAGTTGCCATTACCTTTCTCCAATTCTCTCTCCCCTCCCCCACCGCTGCCGTCTGCTTCGTGCATGGGAGTAACCGCAGCTGCGTCCAGGGATACGCAAAAGTCAGGGTCACCGACTTGCCGCCGCACATTGAGGCGTGTTGTCTCGCCGCCTGCTCCCCCTTTCTCACCCCTTGGATTTGCTCATCCATACAAGATACAAATTACAAACAAAAGGAATACAAACCCCGCTATTTCCTCTCTTCGCTTCGCTTCTTCTATACAGGCTTTGCACGAACTCACGACAGATCAAGCCCGAAAAACAAATAGACATCCCGCACCTCCTCCCGTCGCTGTGCGGAGCAGCCAGTCCAGCCAGCATGACCACCACCAATCCGCCAAAACGGCGATTCGCTCCCGTTCCCATTGAGACGACGACTTTCCAGTCCAAACGCAAGAGCAGCATGCATGGGCGTCAACACCAACCTGGACCGATCCCGGAGCCGACGCCAGACCCGTCCCCTCGATCTGCCTCGCCGCCCATACCACAGCACGCGCGACAAAAGCGTCGATTCAAGCCTCAGCTCATCGAGACCTCGCGCAGGACAAGGCGTGTGGGCGACCCGGGTCCAGCAACCAGGCCGACCGATAAAACAGACATCACTCCGTACACAAACCACATCTATGCTGCGAGATCCAAGCACAGGAAGAACTATGGCGAGTCATTAGACGAGGAGCCGGCTCGCCCCTTGCCGTCGACGAGGCGGGAGTCGGAAGACGAGGGTGTCCAGGAGTACCTCTTGGAGCTTGCAGCCAAAGAGGCCTCGAGGCAGATGGTAGAGCAGGCACTAGCTGCTTTTCCCAACAGTCGGGCTCGCGAGGGCGGCGTCGCCCATTTCTACTTTCGAGAAAGTTCAGGCAGCGACAACTCCACAGAGGAACTCCGGCAGCACCAAGATGACGGTGCTGCTCAGCCGCTCAAGAGCCGCAGGAAGTCATCCGACGACCTTGGCTTGAACTGGTGGCAGAAGCACATGCAAAATCATGCCGAGCAGCTGGCGCATGAGCGGGGGGATGATGAAATGGCGTTGGACACGGATGAGGACGCCATCATGCAGACAGATTCGGACCTGGACAAGATGGATATGCCTGTGCCTCCCGACCCGTTGTGGACGACGACCAATAGGATTCCGCCTGAGGATAGGAGGGATTCCATGGCAGACGTACAAAATCTGAGGCATTCCCCGTCACCATTTGCGCGGCAGCCAGGGTACGATAGTCCTGCTTCCACTGCTGAGGGTCAGCTTCAGCTATCCCGAGGAGACGCAGCTTTCGGGCGGCCATGCCCCGATCAGTCAGATATTGGCTTCAGTCCCATCGCAGGTGGCCACCCTGCGGCGGCGGATCGCGGACGATCCGGTGTTGGCTTCGGCCGGCCATTTGGTGCTTTTGGTCTGAAACCAGACGACCCCAAGCTGCATCTTATGCGGCAAGCTGCGTCGCCTCCGATGCTTGGTAAGGACCTCACATTCCGTCAATGTCCGTCGCCGAAACAGACCAAACTGGAGACGGACCATCCGTTCTTTCACAACCAATCTGCCAAGGCAAGCAAACGCGATACCACCGGCCAAGGTGGTCTATGGCAGGGCTACTGCTTCCGTTCCGAGTCAAACGATGGCTATGTCGTGCCGGCCGGCTTGCAGGGAGCCAACATGCTTGTCACACCATACCCCCCGGGAAGCCCACGAGACGCGGGTGGCTACAGCTCTCAGTCCATGAGCGAGGAACCCGAACACATGCTCTCTTCCTCCAACTCGTCAGACAGCTTAAAAGTCAACGCCGTGAGCCCTTCGAAGTCCGACCAACGCCCGCGGCGGACCAGCCAGACCAAGGGCCTCCACATGCTCCACGGGCTCAACGACCGTCTCCGCCGCGAAAAAGCCCAAGTTGAGCTCGACGAGAAGATTGCCTCGGAGTTTGACGACGATTTCGTCACCCAGGTCTACAACTACCTATCACTGGGATACCCCGCCATGGCACACTCGTTTGACGACGAACTTTCCAAGATCAGCAGGGTCAGCGTGCAAGATCTCTGTCGCAACGACGAACGGCAAATGGCAAAGGGCCATATGCTCGAAATGAACCTGCAAGAGACACCAGAAGAAGATCGATGCCCTCGGTGGAAAGCCCTACGCATTTACATTGCCGAGTGGGCACGTCAACATCCTAATCTCGACAATCTTGACCCCCTGGCATGGGGTGTACGAGAACGACGCGGCAGCTGGGCCATTTAGCGTTTTTTTTTTCTTTTCTCCTTTACTCCTTTTTTTATATCATCATCTTTCTGGAAAATAAGATATCCCGTGCGATTCATACACAACAGCGATTCTGTGAAGTCCTGTCTTTTTCGTTTCGTCTTGTTTATTTTTTTTTTTTTTCCTTCTTTTACTTTTCCCCTTTTGCGTTGCATATGTTTGCGAATCCGGAATGGTGCAAGCAATCTGGGCATGTTTTACTCTTTCAGCTCCCGGCGTCTACAAGACCACAGTGTTCAGAACCCAGCTTGGTTTGTTTTATTTTATTTATTTTATTTTTTATTTCATTTTTAATTTGTTCTGGCTCGCTCCTGCTAGCGAGAGCGAATTCATGGAACTTGGATGGTCATGAGAGCCCAGATGAACAGCATAGCTTGTGTGGTGGTCTGTAAAAGCCCTAGACTGTACATGTTGCGCGTATAAAGCACAATCAGCTCCAACAATCAAGGACATTTTTCTCTCCAGGGCACGCAGCGGTCGAGGGTCAAGTTGAATGCACCAGATTGAAAACGACGGGGTGGAATAGCCACGTCCTGGCTGTTAGTGCGATGTCAGGATGCCAGCGCATTGGATAGAAGCTCAGGGGTTGTGCTTTAGGAATTGGTGCATGCAATAAGTGCCTTGTTGGGAGGTAGGCAGGTGGTCACCACTGGGATGGGAAAGATGCCATGGTTAAAACTGCTGGCATGTTTGGAGCGGTTTTTTTGCGTCGTAGTCAGCATGTTGGTTTGGTGTTGTGAAAAATGAAACATCTTGGAAAAGACGAAGAGTCACTGTGTGATGTCAACTGGCAGCTTTATCAAAATGCCCCTCCCGTCCGCCTTTCTGTCAGTGGCTGTCCAAACCTGCACGCCGCACGCCGCACGCCGCACGCACAGGCCAAGACCCAACGGCCTCCGCCCGCAACCCAGAAAACGCCAACGAACGCGCGGCGGGGATTTCTTTTTCCCGTGTCCCGCACTGCAACAGCTCGAGGCAGCACGAGCATTACCAAATTTAAAAAAAAATAACCGGCCACGACGTCAAGCTCGCCCAGAATAGCACAGTTTCCCCCCGAGGTTCTCTGAGCATCGTTGGCACAGCATTCTAGGTACTTACCCAAGACCAGCAGAGCCGTAGGCCTCGGGCAAGTGACCGCCAAGATGTCACTGAGTAAGTGCAACCGAATCTTTCAGTCTTCACCTCAAACCACATACACGGGTTTGGGGGGCTAGTCAATGTCGTGGAGCTGACACGGTTGGGGTGCGCAGATCTGGATGTTTCCAATGGTAATTCTTGTTTCCTCCCGCGGACGAATCGTTTGACGAATTGAGAAAAAATGGAAAGAAAGAAGGGAAGAAAAGGGAAGAGAAAGAAAAGGAGCACGAAACGACTAACGTGTTGATGCTTTCCAAATAGCGGCGGTTATGAAGGATGAGCAAGGTCGCCCCTTTATCGTCGTCAGGGAGTAAGGCCCTCTATTCCCATGAATCAAAAAAAAAAAAAAAAAAAAAAAAAAAAAAAACACTTCCTTTTTTTTTCTTGGTATGCCGTTGCGTTCTCCTTTACTCACGACTTATTAGTCAAGGCAAAAAGAAGCGACAATTCGGAAATGAAGCCGTCAAGTCTCACATTCTCGCTGCGAGAACCGTCGCCAACATTGTCAAATCCTCTCTTGGGCCTCGTGGCCTCGACAAGATCCTCATCTCCCCCGATGGAGACATTACCGTGACAAACGATGGCGCCACGATTCTGCAGCAGATGGAAATTAGCAACCACATCGCAAAACTGCTCGTCGAGCTGTCGAGATCTCAAGACGACGAGATTGGTGATGGTACTACCGGCGTTGTTGTCCTGGCCGGCGCTCTGCTCGAGCAAGCGGCCGATCTGATTGACAAGGGTATTCACCCCATCCGAATTGCCGACGGCTACGACCAAGCGTGCGACATTGCCGTTGCCGAGCTGGACAAGATCTCCGACACGATCGAATTCACGAAAACAGAAACGGCCAACCTGGTCAAGGTTGCGCGGACGAGCTTGGGCAGCAAAATCGTCTCCAAAGCCCACGACCAATTCGCCAACATTGCCGTGGATGCCGTTCTATCCGTCGCCGATCTCGAGCGAAAGGACGTTGATTTCGAGCTGATCAAGGTTGATGGCAAGGTGGGAGGTTCTCTCGAGGACACACTCCTTGTCAAGGGCGTCATTGTCGACAAGGACTTTTCCCACCCTCAGATGCCGTCGGAAGTGCGCGATGCCAAGATTGCGATTCTGACGTGCGCCTTTGAACCGCCCAAGCCCAAGACCAAGCATAAGCTCGAAATCACCAGCGTGGAAGAGTTCAAGAAGCTCCAAAACTACGAGAGGGAAAAGTTCATTGAGATGATTCAGCAGGTCAAGGATACGGGTGCCAACCTGGCCATTTGCCAGTGGGGGTTCGACGACGAAGCCAACCACTTACTCCTGCAGAATGGCCTCCCGGCCGTGCGATGGGTGGGCGGGCCCGAGATTGAGCTGATTGCCATTGCCACCAACGGAAGAATAGTCCCGCGGTTCGAGGACCTCACCCCGGAGAAGCTTGGCTCGGCTGGCGTTGTGCGAGAGATGACTTTTGGGACTACGAGGGAGAAGATGCTGGTTATCGAGGAGTGTGCCAACACTCGTGCTGTGACTGTATTTTGTCGCGGCAGTAACAAGATGGTATGTGTTGGACAGACTATGCAAAGCACGAGGCAATCAAGGAGGGGTTATAGACGAAACTAATTCTGCCCTCACAGATTATCGACGAAGCCAAGCGATCACTACACGATGCTCTGTGCGTTGTCCGGAACCTCGTTCGAGACAACCGCGTCGTGTACGGAGGTGGTGCCGCCGAAATCGCCTGCTCATTAGCCGTGGAGGACGCTGCGGTCAAGACGCCAGGTCTGGAACAGTACGCCATGCGGGCCTTCTCGGAGGCCCTGGACACGATCCCCATGACGCTGGCCGAGAACAGCGGCCTGAACCCGATTTCCACTCTGGCCGAGGTCAAGAGCCAACAGGTCAAGGCCGGCCCGACCAGTCGAGGCAGACTGGGAGTCGACTGCATGGGACGCGGCAGCAACGACATGAAGGAAGCGTTTGTCATTGACCCGCTGATTGGAAAGAAGCAGCAGCTGCAGCTGGCCACGCAGTTGTGTCGCATGGTGCTGAAGGTGAACAACGTGATTGTGTCGGGTGCGGACGACAATGACTTTTAGAGCGGCAGGGTTGCATCTTCGGGCAGGTGAGGTCCCCGAAAAGGGGGGAAAGAAACGGACATGTATAAAGTAAAAAAAGATTAATTCAAGATGTCAACTTAAAAGATGGCAGAGTCGGGCATGTCGTACTGCAGAGATGTGTATGGACGAACAGAGCGGTCCATACGTGGACACGAGTACATTTAGAGGCATATCTACACGTGTATGTATGTGTACCTTGCGGTGGGGATGTTTCCCACGAACAACCTACTTACGTACGGCCTGCACGATGTAGCATGCCGTTCCTGTGCCTCTTCATGTTCATGACACGTTCACGTCTGATGCATTGCAGCAGGATCTATACACGAAACCCACTTCTCTAGGATTTTTTTTTTTCATGATTTCTTTGCTGATGAGTGCTCGGGCTGCGATGGAGGCTTTCATGGGTTGTATTCCCAGGTTAAACGTCTACGCTTGTTTTTGGCTAGGTAGTTTACAAGGAGGTATATGACGTGGATGCTTCTCTCTCTCTCTCTCTCTCTCTCTCTCTCTTTCTTTCTTTTTTTTTCTTATACTTTTTTTATTAATTATTTATTTATTTATTATTTTGTCATTAATCTTTTTTATTAATCTAAATTATTATTATTATTATTATTTTATTATTCTTTCTTTGTTCTTCTCTTTTTTCTATTCCTAGCGTTGATTGATTGAAATCTAGTAACAATCAAAAAAACAACAAAAACACAACCCCATCGAGCTAGCAGTTTCCCACTCAGTATTCACCCCCCACCCTCACCCCTCCCCTCGACGTGCTAAATCTCGGCGTCGGATCCGGACCCAGTGCCAGGGACGAGTGCATCCCTAATAAGAGATGGATACAGAAAATAAGAGACAGAGACGGGCAATAGGATGGATACAAAAAATAAGAGATGGATACAAAAATAAGAGATGGAGACGGACAATAGTCTGGGGTTTCGGCCGTGTAGGCCGGGTTTGTTTTGGTTGGGTCATTTGCCTCTGGAATGTTGGCTGGGTCTGGTTTAGTAGACTAACAGCATGCCTGGCCGGCGATCCGTGGACGGGAGCAGTAGGGCGTTTTGGCCTCGGACAGAATGTGTTTTTTGTGAGGTTTTCGTGTAAGTAGGCGGGAGGAAACGAGTAGTACATACATGCCTACTAAGTGCCCACTACTTAGGTAAGTAGCATTTCAAGTATGCGATCAACACCGGTTTCAGGCAAGACAACATTTGGCTAGGTAGGTACCTAACTAGTTACCTAGGGTACTTGTTTTAAAGGTTGTTCGTTTGGTCCGAAAACGTCTGGTGCATGTGGACATCAAAGTCAACACTAGCGTTAGTAACGAAACGTCTAGCACCCATCGTGTTGCATTGATACGACAACTGGCGGGCACGTGGACCCTTTGATTGTACTGCGACTGGAAGTATCAATGCTTCAAAGGCTGCGATACTGAAGTGCTCCGTCTTGGAAAAACGCACGGCCAGGTGGCAGCAGGTGGCAGGCAGTGTTGAATGTGTCCGAGGTACCAGGACCCAGGCCGCTTTCGACCCTGCAGCCTGCAGCTCCAGTGAGTCAGTGACGACCACTTCGTCTTGACTTCAAGCTCTTCACGTCATCTTCCCTTTCCCTCCACCACTTGACCACCTCGACTACCCCTTGTTGAAGTCTCTATACACATTCTCCTTGATGCTTCTGCTTCTTTTCTCCGTCCAACGTCGTGGGGTCACATAAAAAAAGAAGAAAAAGGGAAGGGAAAAAAAAGAAGGAAAAAATCATCATTAAATATCAGCCCATCACAACTACCCAAACCATGATCGCCCTCCAAACCCAGCAGCAACCTGGCTCAACACCCAACCGCACACAGGCTGTCGCCGAGCCCTCCACATCCCGCGTCGTGTCCAAGCCTGTTCCTACATCACAGACCGAGGACCCCCGTGGATACCAACTCGACCAGCTCCGACGGCGATTCTGCCCCAAGGAATCCCCCGCTGATGGCGGCGCCACCTCGCTGGTGTTCAAATTGAAGCCCTCGGATCCGGATTTCCCCTTTGAGCTGGCGCATCTCGAGTGCGATATTCGCGTCCCGGCACGGTATCCGGCCGAGAGACCGGTGCTGCATGTCCGGAATAGCAACATCCCTCGGGGCTTCGCAATCAACATTGAGAGGGGATGGGACACTCTGGCCAGAGAGAGAAAGGGGGCCACAATTCTCTCCATCGTGAATGCTCTCGACAAAAACCTCGAGAAGCTCTTGTCTGAGGAAAAGAAGGAGACGGTCAAGTTAGTTACGTTCAAGGATACGAGACACCTGGATACCACGGGCTCGCCAAGACTAGTCGCAAAAGGACTCGCGAAGCCACCCGCGAAACCTGCTCCCAAACAAAAAGAAGCAACAAAGCAGCCGAAACCTGCACCGAGATTGTACGTGCCCGAGCCTTCATATTCGAGACAACAGATTGCAGAGGCCAAGGCGAAAAGAGCCCAAGAAGTGCGTCAGCTGGAGGCTCGCCTGGGCCGCTTGCCTCAGTTTCGACGTTCAGCAGATGGCATCGTCTTCACAATACCCATTGAGCCCAAGAAGCTCAGTGAATTGCCGGCTGGATTGCGTTCTGTGAACAGCCTTCACCTGATTGTACCTCTCCTGTATCCGCTGCAAAATCTGCGGATTCAACTCAATAACGCGGATGGGGTTGACGCGGAGCCAGTGGAGGATCTGTTTGCAAGACGAGCGGCTGAACAAAAGGTCATGTCTCTCACGAGCCATGTGAACTATCTAGCGCAAAATCTACACATTTTGGCCAAGCAGGCCAAAACTATGGGTGACAGGGAGGCAGCGGCTGCTGCTGCTGCTTCCGCCACAGCACACGTTGCGAATAGAAGCCAGTCCGACGCCTCATCCGCCGGGCCCTCTTCGGCGCCGCCCACTGAGGAGGACAAAAGTCACATCAGGGTGATTCCGCGGCCCCCAGAGTGGGATTTGCCGCTGAGCGACGACGACGATGAAGAGGACGACTTGAACAACGTGGGGGAGGAGGATGGCGATGGTTCTAGGGGGTCATACTCGGATACGGATGACGATGATGGCGGTGCGGCACTGTTACAGGCTTCGGCTGTCACGCAACCAATTGAGACGATAGAGAAAGGCACCATGCTGTCGTTTCCCTCCATTGAGCTTCACGGGATCGAAGTGCTGCAGGTTTCCATCCTGAGCCTCAGCGTCAAGTGCGAGCGATGCAAAACTACGAACGATTTGACAGGCTTGAAGCCCGGGGTTGGCAAGACAGCGAGCTGTAAAAAGTGTGCCATGCAGCTCACGGCCAAGTTCCACCAGACGCTGGTTCACGAGCACTCCTCCCGCGCCGGGTTCGTGCACCTCTCGGGCTGCAAAGTGGCAGACATGCTCCCGAGCACCTTTGTGCCGACCTGCGCGCGGTGCTCTACCGCCGGACCGGGTCTCGTGTCGATCAGGGGCGAAAGCATGACGAATGTCTGCCGCGAATGCCACGGCAAATTCACCCTCAAGATACCCGAGGTTAAGTTCCTCTTTGTGTCGCCCGGGTCGTTGCCCCCGCCGGCGGCCGGCCCACGCCGCAAGACGGAGAAACTGGGCCTGCACGCCGGAGAGGCGCTCCCGGACAAGGGCACCTGTGGCCACTACCGCAAGTCGTACCGCTGGTTTCGCTTCTCGTGCTGCAACCGCGTCCATGCATGCGACAAGTGTCACGACGACAAGGAGGATCACGTGAACGAGTGGGCGAACCGCATGATCTGCGGATGGTGCAGCCGCGAGCAAAACTACATGGTGGAGGCATGCGGCTTCTGCGGGCGGAGCGTCATTGGCAAGAAGGGGAGGGGATTCTGGGAGGGCGGCAGGGGGACAAGAGATCAGAGGACCATGAGTCGCAAGGATCCGCGAAAGTACAAGAGGTTGGGAGAAGGGAAGTAGAAGGATGAAAGGGAATAAGCTTGTACTTGGGCCAGCTTCGGGATCCATCATACCATGTACATACACACAATTCGGAGATGAGAAACAACAAGCAGTTCCGAACCGACATCGAATGACATGTCGCACCTGAACTAGGCAGCACGCCCGACATGATTCGGCCAGACCGCACTACTCTCCGGGCCGTCGGGCCCAAACAAGGCCAATTGGGCAGGCTGGCCACCCTGCTCAGCGTGTACTAGATTTCAGGTCTCGACGCCATTTGACACGAGACGCGTCCTGCTCATCTCGCCTCCGCAAATGAGAACATGGGATGTGGCGGAGCTAGGACGCAGGTGTGTGTATATAAGTGTATAAAAAAAGAAGGAAAGAAAGAAAGAAACCAATCAATAAATCAATAGATGAAGAAATAAGAATAAAGTAAAAAAAAAAAAAAATAACAAGTCACTACAGTGACTGATGCAAGGCCGACAATCACATGTAAAAAGCGTCGTGGTGGTTTCAAGACAAGTTAGCGCTGCATACGTTGCATGCACAAATATATATGTACGGCATTTTTTACTTTTGTTTTTTTTTTGTATTTATATCGATTTCAAATAATATGCGCATCTGCATCTTTTTGTTCTCGGTAATTTTAGTAGCCAGTCAAGTCGACATCCAGTCCGTCCCGTCCATCGGGGATCTCACATCACATCACATCACATGCCAAGTCCAAGTTGGGGGATTCCAGTTCCCAGGGTCCGCGCGCCAACGGAGTGATTTCTAGCCGTGATTACTTTTTATTCCATTCTATTCCATTCTTTTTTTTTTTTGCCCCCTCTTGTCTTTGCTTTCTGCTGCTTTCCTCGCCAGACCGCGGAAATGATGAATGAATGAAATGGCCTGTCTGAGTCTTGGCTTACACCCGCGGCCTCGGCTCGGCATGCCTGCCCCCCTGTGCCACACTCCCGGGGGCCTGGCATCCTGCTGGACGGACCTCCTTGCTCGGAGGGCAAAGTTGCTGGCACGTGAGGATCGGGGGAGCCGGGACCGGACACGACTTGACTTGACTTGACTTGACTTGACTTGACTTGACTTGACTTGACTTGACTTGACTTGACTTGACTTGACTTGACTTGACTTGACTTGACT
>SRPT01000832.1:0-13744 GCA_018360205.1 Claviceps digitariae
ATAACCTTAACTTTAACTATAAAATTATTATTAATATTTTATAAATTAATAAATAACTTATTCTTTATATTATTAATACTACTATAGCTTTCTAAGCTACTTACTTCCTTAACTAAAGAAGGTAAAAGGTATATAATATATAGAATGCTTTTAAAGAATGCTAAATTAATACCTATTTAGGCCCTCTAGATTAAATTACTAATAATACTAAAAAGAACTTTACTTCTATTAAATTTAAGCATTTAGCATACCTCTTAGTAATTAATACTAATAAAGTTCTAGTAAAGGCATACTATAGTATTAGTAAAATAAAAAAATACTACCTTCCCTTAAAATAAGTATATAATATTATTAAAAAGGAGGTTAGTAATATACTAACTACTAATTAATAGCTCTAAATAGCAGTAAAAGCAGTTAATAACTTAGTAGGCCTTAATAGCCTTATGCTAATACTACTAGTCTTTAGTGTATACCTTTATATAATAATAAAGTTACTACTAAGCCTATTAGTAGCTTAAAGGGTAGTAGCACTATAATAAGCTACTAAGGAAGCCTAAAAATGCCTTATAAAACGCTAATTCTAGGAAGCTATAGGTACCTAAAATAGACCTAACACTACACTAATCTACTAGCTTCCACTATAGTTTAATATATATATATAGCAAAAGAAAAAAGGCTAGTATAGCCCCTATAAGCTCCTAGCTACTATAAGGGAGACCTATACTATAGATATATTAAATAGCCCTATTAATTTTTATAGTATTATTATTAAGCTCTATAAAATACCTACTAATAATACCTAAGCACTAAAGTTAATAAATACTATTAGAAATAACCCTTTAATTAAGAAACTAAAGGGTAAAGCCTTAATAATAAAGATAACTATAGTAATTACTACTAAAGGTAAACTACTAGGTTTTTACCTAAAGAGTAAAACTTTAGTAATAGGGCTAACTACTCTAAAGGCTATTAAAGCCCTAAAAAAATAAGGCTACCTAAGGAAGCATTTTATAGTAGCACTTACTATAGAGATATAAAGGGTTAACCCTAATTATAAAAATAAAAAGAAAAAAGGAGAAAAATAAGAGATAAAATAGGAAAGAGAAAATAGTTTAACTTTATTAGGAAGAGAGAAAGCTAAACTTAGTCCCTTCCTTAAAGATAATAATAAGGGTTTTAACTTAAATTATTAGTATTAAAGGATAGAACTAAAAAGAGAAGGATATCTAACTCCCCTAGAAAGAGAAAAAGGTAATATTATAAAAGAAGTAAAGATACCTAATATTAGTCCCTTTATTAAGAATAATAATAAGGGTTTTTACCTAAGTTATCCCTATTAATAAATAGGACTAGAAAGAGAAGGTAAATAGAAGAAGTATAAATTAAAGGTTAAAGCTAAGCTTAGCTCCCTAAAGATAAATAATAAAGAGGGTTTTTACCTAAATTATTACTACTATAGTAAAAAATTAGGGAATAATAAGGAGAGAAAGAATATTAGCTTTAATAATAAGGATAATAATAAAGGTTTTTACCTAAATTATTACCTTTAAAAAAAAGGACTAAAAAGAGAAGGGGGTATAATTATAAGGAATAGTAATTCTATCTTTAGATAGCTTATACTAGGTAATTTTAATAGCTATTACTAAATTTATTCTAAGTATAGGCAAGGGATAACTAAACCTATAATATAAGGAGGGATAGATAATAATAGTAAAATTAGCTAACTTAAGTAGAATAATAATAAGGGTTTTAACCTAATTTATTACTAATAAGGGATAGAATTAGAAAGAGAAAGAGAACTAATAATAGCTAGCTTAAACTATAATAAATATACTACTTATAATAATATATCTTTAAGAGAAGGGCAGCTAAGATTTTATAGAATATAGAAGGAATAAGAAAAGGGCATTTATATAAAAGGAAGTATATTTTTATTAATAAAAGAGAAAGAAAACTTCTAAATTATAATTACCCTTAGAAAAGAAGGCAAAATTACCACTAAAGGTATACCTTTTAAAGCCTTTAATAAGAAAGAAATTAACATATTACTAGCAAAAGGTATATTTAAATTTATAGAGTTTAACCCTAAAAAACACAGAAACTAATGCCTTTTTTGCTTATAAATAGTCTAGGAAGTTAAAGGCAAGGGAACCTCTTTACTATATAAGAAATTATATTTTATAATCTAAGGCTATAGTAATTAAGAGAAGGAAATAATTCTTATATAGGCACCTATAATCTAATAGGCTAGCTAATAACTTATTATAGCGCTAGCCCTATTACTTACAAAAGAGAAAATTTTTCTCTAGCTAAGAGATATTACCTAAGCGTATATATAATTATAAATAAACCTTAGCTAGTTTATTATTACAAAGCTCCTATAATAAATTAAACACCTTTATTTTAAAAATATAATAATAAAGGTAATTAAGCCTTTATATAGCATTATAAAGGTAGGAACACACTAGTAAGTAATATACTCTAACCACTATAAAGAGATATTAAAAATAATTACTTCTAGCTATAACCTATACTTCCTAATTACCTCTAAAGATAATAATAACTTTAGGCTTATTAAAATGTAAATAAATAATACCCTTAGCCTTAGCAATATAAGGTTCTTTAATAAAAAAGAAAAAAAGCTTTAGAGAGTAAGTTTTATAGCTAAACTAAAGTATATATTAAGTGCTAAGGACCTCTTTATCTTTAATAGCTACATTTTAATAGACTATAGCAATAGTATAGTTAAGCTAAACTAAAAAGGCTAAAGCAAAAAGCTTATAATAGTGGAAATTAAAAATAAGATAACTATAAAGAACTAATATATTTAATAATAAGCTCTTAGAGTATATATCTTAAGTATATGCTAACTAGAGGCACTTTTTAACCTCTCTATAGTAGTATAATATTAAAACCCTAACTAAACTAATATAAATAAGCTTAATAAGAGGATAAGTTAGTAAATTAAGAATTCTAACTAAGGGATTCGCTATATCCTACTTAACCTTTAATTAACAGCATTATATATATTTATAGATAAGTCTTTTATAAATAATAAAGACCTAAGCTTTTAAATTAGATTTATAATTATCCTAGGTAATAAGGTAAAAAGTAGTATTAATATAGAATTTAAGCTTTAAGGGAATATTATTATATATAGCTTAATAAAAAGCAAGAGAGTTATAAGGAGTGCTCTTACCTCTAAGCTATATAGAATAGTCTAAGGCATAGACATAGTATATGCACTAGGAGTTACTCTAAATATAATTATAAAGAAGCTATAAAAAGCACACATTCTAATAATAATCTATACAGACTCTTTTTCCCTATATAAATACCTTATAAAGCTAGGAATAATAAAAGAAAAACAGCTTATAATTAATATTATAGCCCTCTAATAATTATATAAGCATTATAAGCTTATAGAAATTTAATAGATTAATAGGAATAATAATATTATAGACATAATAATAAAGGTAACGCTAAATAAGGCTCTTAAGAGTTTTATTAATAATAATAAAATAAGAATTTAGGTGGAAGGATAGGTAAAGAGGGAAGTAGCTAATTAATAGGAATTAATTATAATAAATAAGGCTATAAAGGCTAAAGAATTTTTATATAATTAACTTAGCATAAAGCTAGCTAATTAGGGACGTTCTTTTTAATTAAGGGATCTATATATATTAATAACAACACTCTCTATTTTTTATGCATTTTTTTAGCCACTCTTTAGGCAATTTCTCTTTATTAAAAAAGAGAGAATTTGTAAGTATTAGAATTGCCCTTAATAGCATAACCTCAGTGGAACAGTATAACCTTAGTAGAACAGCATAACCTTGGGAAGGCCTAATTTATAGATGCTAATTAGGCGCATTGCGTAATCAGACCCACTAACCCTAACGCCAGTGGAAAACTCTGCATATAACGCTACCTTCCTTAGTCTAGCTTTTTTAGCTTTATTATTATTAACACTAACACATTGTATTTATAACCCTTTTTGCACTAGTGCTTTATTTATTATTTTATAACCTTTCTAAGGTTATACTAACAGTAATACTAAATAAGGCTTTTAAAAGCTTTATTAATAATAATAAAATAAGAATTTAAGTAAAAAAATAGGTAAAAAGGGAAGTAATTAATTAATAGAAATTAGTTATAATAAATAAAGCTATAGAGGCTAAAGAGTTTTTATATAATTAACTTAGTATAAAGCTAGCTAATTAGGGAGATTTTTTTTAATTAAGGGATTTATATATATTAATAATAATACTCTTTATTTTTTATATATTTTTTTAGTTACTTTTTAGGTAATTTTTCTTTATTAAAAAAAAGAGAATTTATAAGTATTAGAATTACCCTTAATAATATAACCTTAAAGAAATAGTATAACCTTAGAAAGGTCTAATTTATAGATGCTAATTAGGCGTATTATATAATTAGACTTACTAACCCTAACGCTAGTAGAAAACTCTATATATAATAATACTTTCCTTAGTTTAGCTTTTTAGCATTATTATTAATACTAATATATTATATTTATAACCCTTTTTTACACTAGTGCTTTATTTATCCTTTTATAACCTTTCTAAGGTTATACTAACAATAACCTTAGTAAAATAATATAACCTTAGGAAGGTATAATTTATAGATACTAATTAAGTGCATTATATAATTAGACTTACCTAGCCTTAATACTAGTAAAAAACTCTAATATAATGCTACCTTTCTTAGTCTAGTTTTTAGTATTATTATTAATACTAATACATTGTATTTATAACCCTTTTTACACTAGTGCTTTATTTATTCTATTATAACCTTTCTAAGGTTATACTAATAAAACTACTCTTTATATAATATTACTATAGTATTTTTTTTACTTTATATTTAAGTAATTAAATACTTAGTTTTTTTTAAATAGCTTTATACTTAATTAGCTATAATAATTAATATTAAATTAGTTTTAGTATAAAACTTAGTTATATTTATATTAACCTTTTTACTAAAAATATATAAATTTTAAAAATTAAAAATATAATTTACTATATTCTAATATAATATAATATTTTAATTTAACTATAAAACTAATTAGCTATTATATTATTATTACTTTCAAAAGAGTATTCATTTATTAAGTATAGGTTTTTTAGTAAATAATATATTTAAAGTATATTATATTAATACTTAATTAAGTAAGTTAAAGTTAGTTTAAAGTTAGTATTAAAGGAAATTACTTACTTTAAGTATTATAATATTTTTTTATAATATTAGCTCTTTAAAAAAAAATAAGCTAAATAAAGCTATTTATAAGCTAAGCTAAGCTAGCTTTAAATTAAATATAATACTAATTTAGTAAAGAAAGAGTATTTATACTTTAATTAGAAATAATAGAATTATATAGTATTTTCTATATTATACTAAGGTTAGATTAAGCTAATATAGTATTAAAAAAAGAGTATTTATAAAGAAAATAATAAGGTTAAAAAAAAGCTATATTTAAAAAGAGAAGGTTTTACTTATAATTTTAAAAACCTCTCTTTTCTCTCCCTTTTTTAATACTAATAATATAAATACTTTACTTTTTATAATATATAAAATTTAAAGAAATCTTTTTAAACTAATAATAGCTCTCTATATTAAATATTATTAATATTAGTATAATACTAGAAAAATAATATATAAGTAACTTATACTTTTATATAGCTATATTTTATAGCTACTTTAACGTATCTCTAACTGTTACGGAACGTAGCGACCTAATTCTTGCTATTTATGGCACATGTGTGTGCGAAAGAGAGCATGATCTATTAAATCCTCTAGAGGATGAATTTACTAGGGGATTTATATAGGGAAATGATCTCGGCCTAGATGCCTGAGAACTGAGGCTATAAGCATACAATGGAGCGGTGAGGAAATGCACCCTGCCGCCCACAACACTATTTAAGTCAAAAGGTCTCTATAACCTTAGTTATAAGTTATAGTGTTATAAGCCCTTATAAGGTATTTCTAGACTGTAATAAGTGCTAGAGATATACTTAATAAGCTAGCTTCTATGCTAGCTTAATTTAAATAGCCTTTTATCCTAATATACTAAATTAAAGAGAATCCTTCTAAGCTTAGATTTTCTTAGAAATTAGTAAGAATTTATACTTCTATAGGTTTAAAATTAGGTTTATTAAGTTTAAAATAGCCTAGTACTTTACCTAAAATATCTTAGCTTATAGCTAGCTCTATAGAGACCCCTGCTATATATATATATATAACATTATATAGTTAGAAACTAAATATATATAATTACTACTATCTATTATAAAATATAGTAACTTAATTCTTACTAATTAAGTTAAAAGGTCTCTATAACCTCGGTTATAGGTTGCAGTGTTACAAGCCCTTATAAGGCATTCCTAGACAGTAACACTAACTTTATTTTATACCTTTTTAATGGTTTTTTTTATATATTATATATTTTCTAGTTATATAAGCTCTTAATTTAGCTAGTAAAATATAATTTACTTTATAGTTAAAACTAGTAAGAGGCTATAGCACTCTTAATATAGCTTTTATAAATATATATAGGTTTTTCCCTTTATACTAAAGTTTTTTTATATTAATACTAGGAGAAGAGATACTAGACACTAGGTTCTATATAGGCCTAGCTAGCGTATTAATAATAATAATATTAAAATATACCTAAGTATTTAATAGTTATTATTAATTACTCTTTTAAAGTATATATAGTTAGAGGTAATAATTAGTATAAGTATTAAGAAATATATATATTATTTTCTTTAAATATAGTAGCGCTTCTAGAAATTTCCTTAGTATATTATATTAAACTTTAGTTAAAACTAAGTAAAGAGTTTTTAGTTTTTACTTTAGTTTTTTATAGATATTACCTATATACTCTTAATAGCTTACTATCCTTAAATTAATAGTAATATTAATAAAAAGGCTAACTAGAAATAATCATGATATCTGTTTGTCCTGTATAACGTTATTTTCATTAGTGAATGTAATTTTCGTGACTAAGTTAACGCTGAGAGACTATTGGAGATCTGCGAGGAATGTCACGAATAGCTAGCCTGTCTCTTACTTTCTAATTGAACCAATCAACGCTAAGTTGAGATCAGCCGCGTAGTCCAGTTCGCGAAACGCTGATGATTGCTTGCCGGCATAATGTCCTTAAACCTTTCGTTGCTTTCTTGATAGTATATCGAGCTTCTATCGCTATATTCTTGACCACTTTAGGTCCCCTCTCCCTCACAGACCATCGAGCTGGCCTGACCTTGAGATCTGCTTATCATTAAAGGTCCGGGCTCATAATTTGCCCAGTATGCCTTGTAAAGATCCTATGGCATCAACACATGCGCCAACCTCACAGAAGAAGCTGGCCACATATGGTGGCGGCTCTTCACGCAAGCGCTCCTTCATTGCGAAGATAGATGGTGATTCAGAGCCAGGCACATCATCTCAAGCTAAGCCAGAACAGAGCCTCGACAGATCAGAATCGCCGAGATCAAGCATTAGCAACCAAGCATCGAGATCAAACGACTCATACCACGAAAAGTCGCGAACACCAGAAACATATACACCGAAAAGAAAGTCTTCCGATCTTAGTAACAGCGCTTCATCACATAGATTTCCCCCGCGCAAAAGAGACTATGCAGTAGCCTTCGCATCAGACCATTTGAAGGATCGAACTCAACGTCGAAATCCAGAGACGCAGCCAGCTGTGAGGTCTGACTCTTTGCTCGACCGGGTTTCAAATCCGAAACCTGGTACCTCGGAAAGCGCTGAGCGCTCGCATATTCCTTCTCGAAGACCACGCTTGATTGATGCTCTTGCGGCTCAGAAGGCCGCGCTAGCTATACACGATGCAGATGCGAATTCTGATGAAGCAGAATCAGATCGGTGCAAATCGCCGGAGCGAACGTCTGTAGGAATGCTGCAAAACTTGCCCACATGCGGTGTGCGGGCACGAAACCTTGATCGCCGTGGGACGACTCCCACGAATCGCAAAGTTCGGTTCACTTACCGCGAGTCGCGGACGATTGCTCGCGAATCACATACCCCCGAAACCTTCCGCAATCCCATCAGGGGCGTTGAGAATAACTTGGATTCTTTAATCGTGGAAGCGCCCCCAGATTCACCACCCCCAACAGATGTATTTGCTTTGGACGATTCAGAACCCGATGTGTGTACGCAGCCGGCAATCAAGAGTGTTCACGAATTACGTCGTGCTGGTGCAAATAATCGATTTGCAGACGAGATGGACGATCTATTATACAGGATCGGAGTTCCAAGTATGGATGTCTCTACCATGAGAAGGAACGCCCTTTGCGAGCTCGTGCAGAAACTCCAGCGAAAGGAGTTTATACGGCACTTCAGAGATCACGCGTCTCGCGATACAGTTGTTCGGAAGATTGGAAACGAGATGGATTCTATCTGCGGCTTCGCTCTAATAGCAGCCCTGATATGCTTCCTTAGTTCTGCTCCAGCCCCCAATCTGCTTCGCCAGCTTGCGAATGACGGCATTGGAAAATTGTTAGCCCGACTACTCTCCATGGACGAGGACATTTCGGCCATGGCTAGTCAAAAGAAGCTCAACATGTCTCGTATTACAAAATCATCTGTTGGAGAGGTCAAGGCGATACTGCAACACCTCCCCATATGGCACGGCTATCAGCCCACAAGCATCTCGCCACGAACCGCAGCACTGCAGCTGATGGCTTTGCTTAGTCGATGTGCGGATGCTGCACTCCTGGATCAGATCTTGCTGGAGTCGCAGCAAGCGATTATTACTGTTGCAACATGGGCCAGCGAACAAGGCTCCTTCAATGATGTAGACTATGCATTGACTGTTTTCACACTCCAAACACAATCTAGCGCCGGTGTCAGCCCGAGACTGAACAGCGATGGTGGCCATCCAACGAGAATTTCAAGCCTGCTTTTAAGGGCAATTCAGTGGTGGCCCAGCGGCCGGACAGAGCTGGAATCCGCTATCCTCAAACTTGCACTCAACACAACTAACGCAGAGGACGAAGCCGCGGCATTTGATGATCCACAGCTTTCTGCAAAATTGGCCATCTGTATTAGTGAATTGTTCACGAGCGTTCACGCTACCATTGGGCTCGGGAAGCTTGAAAACGAGAAATACGACGAACTGCTACTGATGTTGGGTGTTATGATCAATATTATGGAGCACTGCTCATCGGCTCGGAGGGCGGTAAATGAAGACGCGATGGGCGAACTTATGACACTTTGGAAGGACAAGCAACAGTTTGTGGGCGAGGTAAACCTGATCATGAATAGAACGTCGAGCTAGATTGCTTACTGACAAAATTTTAGGCCGATTCTGTGAATAAGTCCAAGTTAAGTGTAGCGGTTGGCTACTTGTCCGTGCTACTTGGCTATATGTGTCTGGCCGGGCAGGCGAGAGAACACATTGAGAATTGTGTTGGGCGTAATGCCCTGCGTAGTCTAAGAAGCTCTATACAGCAGTTCGCACATCTATATAAGGCTGTCGATAGTAAAGCTCATGCCATGGATGCCCTTGTGGAGGAGCTTAGACAGATTGAGTGATTCTTACTCTCCATTGGACGGTTAAAACCAAAAGACGAAAAAATATCAATATTTTTGACCGCAGACTGCTGCAGGTATTTAGAAATGAACCACTCAGGCTCGTCGCCCTATCGATTCCAAGACGTGTGCGCGCACCCGCAAACGTTGCTTAAACATCTTCCTCCTCTATGCCTACAAATTATTATTTTTTTTAAAAAAAAAAAATGGTAGGGGGGGATTTTCACACATTGCTCTTGATTGAACAATCGCCACTTCAAAGGTTGACTTAAGTACCTACCTTAGGTGAGTGTACAGACTTTGAGTAACTACTTAGATAGGTCTGGTACCACCTACTATTTATTAGCTTGGAGTGGCAAGACGCCCCGATCCTTGTCTCCACCAGTGGTGGTGGTGGTGTGTGGCGTGGGCACTGCCAGACATGCGTCCCGTGCGAATGAGTCGACAGCCACCTTCTAGACAGCACGCCTACCGGACATCATCGACTCCGATGAACCTCACAGCACTGCTGGCCGACAGCAGCTAAATCCTGTGACCGCATTTCAGGAGACGTCTACTCTAGCAGAAGGCCAGTCCTAGTATCTGCGGAACCTAGGTCTGGGTTTGCCTTGAGATAGCCACTCTGGACAATGTCTGCGCCAAAGCAGAGAAAGGTCGCCATCGTGGGCAGTCGATCCGTGGGTACGTATTAAGCCCCTTCCATGTGCCGAGAGATGTTGATCATAGTAGGGAAATCCACGCTTGCTGTTCGATTCGTCGATGGTCATTTTGTCGAAAGCTACTATCCAACCATCGAAAACACATTTAGCAAGACAATTCGACATAGGGGACAAGACTTTGCCACCGAGATTGTCGATACGGCCGGCCAAGATGAATATAGTATATTAAATTCGAAACACTTTATCGGCATACATG
Organism: Claviceps digitariae; assembly: GCA_018360205.1. NCBI lineage: Eukaryota > Fungi > Ascomycota > Sordariomycetes > Hypocreales > Clavicipitaceae > Claviceps > Claviceps digitariae. The sequence goes on from SRPT01000832.1 coordinate 10,492, forward strand.
GTTATATGCTCGTCTACTCGGTCTCATCATTGCCTTCATTTGAGATGATTCAAGTTATCAGAGAAAAAATTCTTAATCACCTTGTGAGCTCATCATGTCTTCTTTTTTTTATTGTTATAGCTGCAAAAAAAATATGTTTTTGACTGGGAACTAGGGTAGCGAATCCGTACCTATCGTTATTGTTGGAAACAAGAGTGATCTCCGCCCTGAGCAGCGCCAAGTCGGCCCAGAGGAGGGCAAAAAATTGGCGGACAAATTTCAATGCGGTTGGACGGAAGCTAGCGCGCGATACAACGAGAATGTCGGGCGTGCCTTCGAACTTCTCATTGCGCAGATCGAGAAGTCACAAAGTCCTGGGGAGGCTCCAGCCAAGGGCACTTGCTCTCTCATGTAAACGAAGGTGGGTGGGATTTGTGAGTTGATGGTGGCGCATTATTTACCTGCTTGTTTACAAGGGTACGGTTGCAAAATTCTGTTCAAACCGTACATATTGTGCCAGCCATGACAGGACCATAACACTAAGCTTGTGAGAAGCAGTAATCACACAATGCTGTTGTGAGTTTGAAGTGCTTTATATCATTGTACTGGTCTAGAGAAAGAAATATTTAGCCTCCTAAAGAGAAGGAAAAAAAATGATCTAAAAATACATGATCGCTAACGATATAGTAACTACACCCTACTGTAGATACTTTAGCGGATATGCAAAGGTTTTTAAACACAGTGCTAGGTAGACTCCTAGGAGTTCTTACTAACATTCCTAGCCCTTATAATCTCATTAAGTGTTGTTTTGCTTTTGAATTTATTACAATTAGATATTATATACATAATGTAGGACTTATGTGTAAAGAGTTTTACTATATTTATATTATAATTCTTTAATGGTAATTTTTAATATATGTTATTATTTTTAGGTGTTAACAGTTACTAGCAATTTTTGCTATAGACTTAACTTAGAATATTTGCTTCTATATATTTACTTACGTGTAATTAGTAATTTAACTAGGAAGAATATAAAGAACATTTTTTAAAAAATAGTACTTTAATTAAATTTAAACCTATTTATTTATGTTATTATGTTTTTAGTAATATTTAGCTCATAGAAAGCCTTTAGTAAGTTATGAGTTAGCTTATATTTACTAAAGCTATAATTAGCTAATTATTTACCTACCTATTAAAATAAAAATCTAGTAAAAAAAAAAGCTTCTAAGCTAGGAAAAGAAATTTAAGTAGGAGTTTTAGTTAAATAGATACTTAACTAATTAGGGTTTTCTATAACTAGGTAAATCGTGAAATTAGAGGGTATAGATATAGTGAAATGTAAAATGCTAAAGCTAGCTAGTTTAATATAATTAATTAATTAATTAACCTAATATAAGCTTTCCTATAACTAAATTAAGTATAAGAAGCAAAAGGTTTTATAAATAGCTAAGTATAAGTTATTAACACTACTAGCGTAATAAAGTTAATTAAGCATAGTATAAGTTCACTACCATTATATTATAAATAAATAAAAAAATATTGTGACAGTTAAATTATATAAAGTATCTCTTATTATTATATACTTAGGCAAGTAGAAATGAGTTGTTAGGAGCTGCTAACTAAAGCTATAGCATACCTTTTAGCGCAATAGTGTAGGCGTTATTAGCTAGCTTTTCTAGACTATAATAATTATACTCTCTTTGTTACGGTCTGAGAATGCCTTATACGGGCTTATCCCTTTAGTGCTAAGCAGGCTATACCTTTAGACCTATCTATAATTTTTTATAGCTTATTTAATAAAAGATTAAAGAAAATCCCTTTAGTGCTAAGAAGGCTATACCTCTATACCTATCTATATTTTCTTAACTCTTATTAAATAGGCTATAAACAAATTATAAATAGGTATAAAAGTGTAGCCTTCTCGGCACTAAAGGATAATACTGCAACCTGTAATTAAGGTTGCAGAGACCATTTGATCCAATGGTGGAAAATTAGGTCGCTATGTTCCGTAACACTCTTACTTCTTAGTTATAAAGCTAGCTATAGCTATAATTTTAAGGAAAGAATAAGTATAAATTTAAGTAACTTAAAAGGTTAAAAAATAAGTAATAATAAATATAGAGTAGCTTTATATAATTAAGCAAACTAGTTTTTGAAAATAAATAAAAGCTATAAGTTAAAGAGAAAAAACATATAGGTTTTTTATTCCATTATATAACTAAATAATTAGCTATAATAAGTAGTTAATTACTAAATTAACAAGGTTTTTAAGTATTAAATAATTTACGAAAATATTAAGGTTCTAGATATAATATAGCATAAATTGCTAAAGCTAGCCAGTGTAATACAATTATTATTAACTATTAATATACTACTTTAAATTAAATATATATGTGCATTAGTTATATTTCTAAGTTAATTTAAGTTATAATACTCTAAATAAGTGTTATAGCTAGGTTGCCCGCGCTTAGGCTAAGGGCATAAGGGATAGAGGGCAAAGGGTATAAAGGAAAGAGAGTAAGTTATGCCCTTATTTTAAGCTTACTATAACCTAGCTAAAAGTATAAAAAAGGGAATATATATATATATAATAAAGGCTAGAGATTTATACCTTTAAGTATTACTACTTACCTTTTAGCTACCTAGCTATAATATATTTATATTTTAGTTTTTACTTTACTAATATTTACTTATTTAGTCTTAATAACTAAATCTCTTTTTTTTAAAGGGATAGTAAATTATTAACTAAATTAGAATATTTACCTAAAGAGTAATTTATTTTATTAGCTATAACCTAGCTACTATAATATAAAATACTAATAATTTATTATAAGTAATTAAAGAAAAGAGCCTTATTAAATTTAAAGCTATAATGCTAGACTAATTTACTATATTAAACTAATTTACTATATAAAGGCTAAATTAAACTATTACTTTAAAGAAGTAGTAAAAAAGCTATAACTTACTAATAAGTAAAAGAAGCTAAAGTAACTTAAGTAAACCCTTTAAAATATTAATAATTATAATATAATAAATAATAATATTAATAGTAAAATTAATACTATTATTACCTTAAGGATAAGTACTCTTAATATATAAAAGTAAATACCTTATTATTACTTAATAACTCTTTAGCTATAATAAAGCCTAGCTTAAACTTAATTAAAGGTTTTTATTTATAAAGGTAATATTTATAAAAACCTTTAGAATTTTCTTATAAATTTAAATATAGCTTTTACTATAAACTTTATTTTATTTTATAATAATAAAACTA
>SRPT01000833.1:0-13669 GCA_018360205.1 Claviceps digitariae
AGGTAATTTCTCTTTATTAAAAAAGAGAGAATTTATAAGTATTAGAATTACCCTTAATAGTATAACCTTAGTAAAATAGTATAACCTTAGGGAGGTTTAATTTATAGATACTAATTAGGCGCATTATATGATCAGACCCACTAACCCTAATGCTAGTGGAAAACTCTACACATAACGCTACCTTCCTTAGTCTAGCTTTTTAGCATTATTATTAATATTAATACATTATATTTATGACCCTTTTTACACTAGTGTTTTATTTATCCTTTTATAACCTTTCTAAGGTTATACTAACAATTAATACTACTTTTTATAAAATAAAAAGAAAAAAACTTAAATAAATACTAATTTTTTACTTTAAATAGTAAAGTAATAATAACTTAGTTTTAAAATACTTTAAAGGGAAATTATATAAAGATTTTATAATAAATATAATAGCACTATTAACTATATTTAAGCTATATTTAATATCCCTTTTTAATACTGTGTTAGCCGGGAATAACCACCCTAAAAAGTTATGCTACACACTAAGAAAGAAAAGTTATATAAATATTAAAAAATATAGAATATAGGTTTTTTCTATAATAATAACCTATAGTTAGAAAGAAAACTAAAGTTAATAATTAGATTATAAAAGCCTTAATTAAATAGTTAATAATAATATAAATATAAATAAAACTTTTAATTAGTAGTATTTTAAATATTTTAGTAATATTATAAGTAAAGAATTATATATTAAAAAGGCACCTTAATTAAATAATATAATGCTAGCTATGCTAATAATAATACTTATTAGAAGCACTTATATAAGTAGAAAACTACCTATTTATATACTTTTTTTAATTAGTTAAATAACCTTCTTTCTAAGGCTCTTTTAGACTTATAAACACCCCTTTCCTCTGTATTTATATTCTTTATGCAACTAAGCGAATTTTTCGCTAGGGCACCTAGACCCCTAACACAATACCTAAAGAGGGCTAACTTAATTAAATTTAACTATATATTATAGCTTATTTTACTTAACTTTAATTTTTATTTCTTTATTATTTAAACCTCTTACTTTTATTAGCTTTATATAAAAAATAACTTTATAGCTAATAAAATAGCCTATTAATTTTACCTTAAGGCTATAGCTTATTTATTAAAAAATAATAATAATATTAAAATATTTACTTATTAAATTCTAATTAAACTTTAAGCTATTATAAACCTAGTAATATTATACTTACTTTAAAGTGCCTTTAGGCATTATTTATAGTAAAACTAATAAATAAAGTAAGCTATACTAAATATAAAATATACTAATTACTATTATAAATTAAACTATATTAATAAAAGCTAGTAACTTATTATTAAAGTAATATAAATTTAAGTATAAGTTATAGCTAATAAATAGTAAATCTTTTAATATATAGTAGTAAATATAATAATAATAAAGTATAAGGAGTTATAAAAGCTTAAATACTAAGCTTAGCTTTAAAGTAATATCTCTTTAAAATTCTAATAAATACTAACCTTACTTTAAAGGAATATTAACTTCTTAATACTTATTACTTTATATAAAGATAAAGTAATAGCCTTTATTAAATAATTCTTTCTTATATTTATAGTTAAAACTAATAATATTTTAACTTTAATATAGCACTAGCTTAATACTACTTTATTTTTAGCTAAGGACTATTCTATAGATAATAAAATTTTTAGTATTATAAAAAGCTTTACTAGCTAAAAGGCATTTAAACTTAATAAGCTTTTAATAGGGTTCCTTAAGGCTTATAGCTAGAGTATTGCAATACAAATTTATATTGTATTTTTTTTAAAAATCTATGTATTATATTGTATTTTTTTTATAATATATTGTATTTATATTGTATTATGTATTTAAAAATTAGCTATATATTATATTTTATATTGTATTTAAATATAATATAAAATATAATATAAAATACATCTATATTTATAGGGAAAATAAAAGTAGGGTTCTAAATAATTTATATAATTAAAGAGATAATTTCTATATTTATAAATAAAAATATTATATCTTTAACTATTTTAGTCATTTAATTATAGCTTTTTAAAGGTTATAAAGAATAAAGTATATTTTATAATATTATAATTATAACCTTAGTAAAGTATATAATTATATACTTTTTATAACTAACTTAACTAATATATTTTACTTATTATAATGCTTAAAAAATAACTTTATAAGTATTTTATTTAGATTTAATATTTAATTTTATATATATTTTTAGTACTAAAAAATATAAAAATATAATATATTTTATAAACTTACTAAGAAAGGCAAAACTTTTTGCAAATTTGCCTGCACTGCTATAGCGCTATAGAATTAACTCTAAAACGCTTAAAAAGCTAATAAAAAGAATTATTATATTTATTTACCCCCTTCTTTAATAGCATATTAAGCTTAGAGTATAGGTATAGTAAATAAGGTAATATTAATAAATATTAATAGTAGAAATTATAGTTTTATATAAAGTTATTACTACTTTTTTATAAAATAAAGTAGCTTTATAATAAAACCCTAAGGAGAGCCTATACTTAAAGTAGTATAAAACTATATACTAAAATACCTTAAGCTTAAATATAATAAAATTACTAGGCTTATCTCTTTAGTATTACTATAAAGTATATAGAATATATTTCTTTATACCCTTAATATAAAGGTAACCTATACTTACTATAAAAACCTTTTTTATAAGTTTATAACTCTCTTTATTATTTTTACTAATATAATACTTATTATATAGAATTTTAAAGCTATAATTAAATAAATAATAAATAAAGCCTTTTAAGGAGAATAAATAATAATATTAATATAGGCTAGTATTACTACTAGTAAAATTAGAATTATAAGTTAAAACTCTTTAACTTAAAATACTATTATTATAGTAATACTACCTTAAGTATACTATAAAGCTATTATTAAAGAACTTTTTATTAATAAAATAATAAAAAACTAAATATTAAAAGAGATTATATAAGTAATTAATTATACTACTAAGGTAAATACTACTATAGTAATATACTATCTTTATAGTAGTAATATAGTTATTACCTTTAAAGATATAGCTAAGCTATATATTATAAATATAGCTTAAGTTTAAACTACTTTTAGTTTAAAAATAGTGCTAAACTAAAGAATATTTAGTTTTATTATTAAAGGCTTCTCTATAAAAAATATATAAAATTAACTTAAAAAGAATATTCTTTAATACCTTATTAATGCTAATAGCACTAGCCTTATTTAAGTAATAGTATAAAAGCCTAAAGATATTATAATAAAGGTACCTTTTATTATTAGTATTAATAGTATTAAAGTAGCTAACTAGCTTTACTAGGCTAGAATTATTTATAAGGTAGAAATCTTTAAAGTAAAGCTATATAATAATATAGTATACCTTTAGTAATGCTTTTATTACTATAAGTTTAGCTATATTATAGCTTATTATAAAGTAACCTTATAGTATAGCTATTATACTACTAATTAGTATAATAAGGGTAAATAAGCTTATTTAGCGCTAATAAAGGTAGCTTAAAAACACTACTATAATTACTTAAGCTTATATATAATATAGTTAAAACTTTATTTAGTTATAAATAAGTAGTAATTTTATATAAAAGTAATAGACTTATATTGCCTCTAGGCCTTTACTAACCTAAAGAAGATAGTATTTAAATAAACTAAAGTTAGACTATATAGCTATTAATAAAAGATAAGCTCTTTATTATTCTATAAAGCCTTACTATAAAAGTATACTAATAAACCCTTAGATAGCTATAATAAACTACTTAATTAATTGATTTATTACACTAGCAGCCTTTTGCAGTTTATGCTAAGCTATATCTAGTACCTCTGCTCCTTATTACTTATTTAGTTATAGGAAAACCTTTATTAGGTTACTAATTAGCTATATATTATATAATTACTTATATAATTTTTACTAATTAGTAGTTGCCTAATAGAATAAAAAACCTAACTAAATATAAGATTATTTCTCTACTACTTAGAATCTAAGAACCCTAAGTCTAATTTCCTTCTATATAAAGCTAGTTAAATAAATTATACCTTCACTACGCTATACCTAATATTCTCCACTTTTTTTGCCCTGCTTTTCTACCTTATAATACCTGTTAATCCTTAGTAATTATAGCTATAACTAGCTTTACACCTAAAGAGCTAGGGGGTATATTGCTTATTTATAGCATAGGAGTAGCTAATTTACATTACTTAGTAAGCTTAGATAAGTAGGGGGACTAGACCTACTTTTAATCCTTGCTTACTAAGCTACTAATTAGCTAGAAAAAGCCCCTACTTTTTCTAGCTAATTAGAGTCTAGTCTTTTCCTTAGTGTAGCATTACTAAGGAAAAAACCCCTCTATATAGGTTTTGAACCTATAACCTGTATAATTCTTGCTTACATAAGAAAAGTGTTAGGGTTTTCCACGGCGCTTGACCACTGCGCCACGGGGTATAATAAACTACTTAATGCTTATTTAATTATAATAACCTTAAAGGTATATAGCGCTATAAAGGCCTTCCTTAGCTAATAACTTATAACTATAGTAAACCTAAATATACTAAGCACTACTTAATAAACTATATAATATAAATTATATACTAAAATATATAAAAGAAATTATATTTTATTAAGGTAGTACTATACTATTAAGCTAAGGTTAATATAATAGTAATTTAAAAACTAATTATTAATAATAAAATACCTTTAAACCCTAGCTTTAGCTACTTTTAACTTACTATTTAAAGTAGCTAAATAGCTATTTATATAAATTACTAGTATAGCCTTAAGATATAGTTAATATAGTTTAGTACTAATTAATGCTTAGTATATTTATATAATACTAATATATACTTTATATACTTTTCTCCTTATAAAAAGAACTAAGTAACCCCTCTATATAACCTTACTATAGCTTTAATTTAAGGCTATAGTGTATTTATAGGTAACTTTAATTAGCACTACTTATTATAAAATAAATATAAATATATATCCCTTAAAAGTAAACTTTTACTTAAGGTTATAGCTTAGTAATACCTTACCTTTTTAATACCCCTTAGTAAGGTTATATAGTAATTCTAGGGAAAATAAAATAGCACTATTAATTATACCTAGCTAACTTAAAATATAATAGCTAAATATATAAAAAGCCTAAACCTAGCTAGGTTTAACTATATTTTATAGCTTATATAGTTTAGTATTATAAATAATATAATACTCTTTATAATACTAAAATATACTTAGAAAAATATAAACCCTAACTTTATTACTAGGGAGGCTATATATTACTTTTATAATAATAATGCTAACCCTTTATTTAATAGCCTTTATAAAATTAATGATGATAATTGTATTACACTAGTAGCCTTTGCAGTTTATGCTAAGCTATATCTAGTACCTCTGCTTTTAATTACTTATTTAGTTATAGGAAAACCTTTATTAGGTTACTAATTAGCTATATACATTATATAATTGCTTATATAATATTTTCACTAATTAGTAGTTGCCTAATAGGATAAAAAACCTAACTAAATACAAGATTATTTTCTACTACTTAGAATTTTATAAGAATTCTAAGTCTAATTTCCTTCTATTTAAAGCTAGTTAAACAATTGTACCTTCGCTACCCTATACCTAAAATTCTCCACTTTTTTGCCCCGCTTTTCTACCTTAAATACCCGTTAATCCTAGCAATTACAGCTGCAACTAGCTCTGCACCTAAAGAGCTAGGGGGTACGTTTTGCCTATTTATAGCGCAGTAGTAGCTAATCCGCGTTACTTAGTAAGCTTAGATAAGTAGGGGGACTAGACCCACTATAATCCTTGCTTACTAAGCCACTAATTAACTAGAAAAGCCCCCACTTTTCTAGCTAATTAGGGTCTAGTTTTTCTTAGTATACTGCCCCTGCTATATACTAAGGAAAACTGTGCCCTGTGTAGGAATCGAACCTACAACCCGCATAATTCTTGCTTACGTAAGAAAAGTGTTGGGGTTTTCCACGGCGCTTTAACCACTGCGCCACAGGGTCTTTATAAAATTAATAGCTATACTAAGTAAATAATAAAGAAGCTATAAGCTATAGTAAATAAAGTAATACTAAAAAGAGAGCTATATACTACTAGCTTAGCTCTATAGTAAAACTAATAGGTTTAAATAACTATATAATAAGCTAAAAAAGTATAATGCTAATAGTAAGCTATAAAGCTAGATTCTAACTAGTAAGCTATTACTAAAGTAAAGGTAACTTATAAAAGCTTAAGTACTAAGCTTACCTTTATAATAGTTTTTTCCTTAAACTATAATAAATTCTAAACTTTATTTAAAGTAAGGGTATTATAGCTATACTTTATATAAGCTATAAAAATAAAGCACTTACCTTTACTAACTACTTTTTCCCTAAGTTATATATAAAAATAAATAATATATTAGCTTAGCTATACTTTTACCTTAATATTATATTATTTCCCTTTAAGAAATATTTTAATTAAATTAAAATTTAAAATTATTTATTATTTAGTAAGTTAAAAAGCACTAAAGCTTAATAAAATTTTAACTAGCCTTTTAAAGGTATATAGCTTACTTTTAGCTTAAATTCTTACCTATTTTTTAAATTACTATTACTACTTTAAATATTACTTAGCTTTATTTTATAAAGCTAAAGTTATTATTCTTTATAAACCTAGGAAAATACTAAAAAAATAAAAATAAGCTAAGGCCTAAAGATTTATCTCTTTACTAAGTATTATTAATAAAGTATTAAAAGCTATAATAATAATATAAATTATTAGTATAGCTAAAGAGAGCTTAGCTTTATTAAAACTTTAAATAAGAAACTAAGTAAATAGGTTAATAAAGGTTACCTTTAGTATTCTTACTAAAGTAATAAAAGTAATATAATATTATAGTAAAATTATATTACTTCTCTAACTAAATATCTTTACTACCTTTAATATAGTATACTATAACTAGCTTATTTATATTATATACTATATAAGCCTCTTTAATTAAATATTATAATAAACCTATACTTTTACTATAGTAAGAATAGCTTATTTTTTCTTTAAAGAAAAAACTATTATTTTTATTTTTATATTTATAAGAGTACTATAAAGGTTCTTTATTTTCCTTATACTTTTCCTTTTATATATTATCTCTCTTTATAAAGCTTTATATATAGCCTTTTTTACCTTAGTTTTTAGTTTTTTAAATAATATAAATATCTTTATATATAGCTATACCTTAGAAAAAATATAGAACTAGCTTAAGGCTATATAATATATTTATAAATTATAATTTATTAAATTTAGCTTAGTTTTTTACTTATAAAAAAGTAAGCTTATATACTTTATAAAATACTATTATATAGTTATAATACCTATTTACCTTAATATTACTATAGTTTAGCCTATTTAATTTACTTACTTTTTTAAAGTATAAGTTTATAGAAAACTATATTAAAAGAAATACTAAATATAAATAGCTATAAAGCTATACTAATAGTAGCTTACTTTTATTTTACTAGTAATATTTATATAAGGATATTAATTATAAAAAGCTAAATTACTATATATATAAGTTATATAAAGCTTAGTTATATATAGTATAAAAATATACTATACCCTTACTACCTTAGGTAAAGTAGTAAAAAGTATAGCTAAAGCCTTTATTATAAAATAAAATAAGTATTTTTAAGTTATAATTAAAGCCTTTTAAGCTATATTATACTCTTTTCTTAAGATTAAAATAATAATTCTTTTAATTAACTTTTATTTAAATTACTATACTAAGTATTTTTATAATAAAATTAAAGCTAATAAAATAATAAAAAGAATTTAAATTACTTATATATTAATAATAATATACCTATAGTATTAGCTATTATAATAGGGATAGATCTTTAAATTACTACCTTTATATATTTTATTCTTAGGTTAAAGACTACTTACCTTTATTATTACTTTATTATTAATAGTAAAATTAAGTTAAAAATAGAAAGATAAATAGTACTAAGAATAAGCTATTATATAAATATAGTAATGCCCCCTTAAGCCTATAGTAGCTAACTATAAACCTAACTTTTAAATAATAAGAAAGGTTATATATTTTTATAAGGATTTACTTAAGTATAAATTAATAGCTTTTATTTAAATAAAAATAAAAAAAATTAGGCTATAGGTATTTCTATTTAAATAATATATCTTTAGGGTAAACTTATTTATATATTAATACTAAAAGAATTATAAAAATATATACTATATTTTACTTAAATACCCTTACTATAATTATTTACACTAAAGCACCCTTAAGAAGGTATTACTATAGACTTACTATAATATTTATTTAGCCCTTAATAACTTATATATAGCTATTACCTTTATTTACTAGTTACTTTATATAAGCTACTTTAAATAGTATATACTTACTCTTTATTTATAGAACTATTAAGCTAAAAAAAATAAATATATACTAATAAAAAGCTAGATTTATTAAGCTACTAAGGTAGGAGGCACTTTAGATAATATATAAGAAAATAATATTAAGAAATAAAGTAATATAATAAATATATATAGGTATACTATAGGAATAATATAGAAGTAGGATAATAATAGTATAAATACTTTTATTATTTAAATTAGAAAAAAAAATATAGTTTTATTATAGCTTTCTATTACCCTTAAGCTAATACTTTATAACCCCTTAGCTATCTCTCTTTCCCTCTTTACCTTTTTATTTATTATTATTACTATTACTATTACTAATACTTTCTTTATTATTATTATTATTACTATTTTAATAGTATAGGCCCTCTTAGCCTAAGGTATAGATATTATAAATATAAGCTACTTTTACTTTTTTTTTTTTTAATTTATTTACTTTCTTTAAAGTATTAATATACTACCTTAATAAAAAAAGTAGCTTTTCTTACTATATTTTACCTAAAGTAAGCTTAGTATTAAGCTTAGCTATAGCCTTTCCCTTTCTCTTTATAATAATAAATAGCTTTAATTTTTTTTAAAGCTTACTATATTATTTATTTTATATTATAATATTAGCTATTAAAATAATATTAAGCTAGAAATAAAGTAAATTTATATTAACTTTTTTACTATTTATATATTATTACTATATATAAATAAGTTTCTTTATATTATTATAGTATAAAGGCTAATTTTTAATTTATAACCTTAGTTAAAAACTATAGTAATATTAAAATAAGTTTATTAAGAACTTACTTAGTAGTAAAATTAATAGGCTTTAGTATATTTATAATATATTATACTAAGGCCTTTTATAAATTAATACTAATTATAACCTAACCTTAGAATAAATACTTACTTTATTAATTATAGTATTATTAGCTAATATCTTTACTTTTTATAAAATATAAACTATAAAGATACTTTTTAGGCTTTTTAAGCTAGGGCTAGGTTAATAGTAAGGCTAAGGTAAGGAAAGGTATATATTTATATTGTTACATCTAGTAATGGTGCATGATGTATATTCTATCTAGTGGAGGACACTCTAGCTACCTAAAATGTATGTAGTAAGTGTCTTAGGCAAGATGCCTAAGATATAAGGCTAGATACTAGGGTACTATATCTAAGGGTTTTAATAAGGGGAACATTAGAAGGTCTATAGTATATAATACCTTCTCTATAGCTAAATAACTAGCCTATACTAAATATATATAAAATTTATTCTTAAAAGAGTATAAAAGGCTAGCTTAAAAGAGGTAAAGAGAATATATTAAAAATCTAAGAAAATGCAGTATATAGAAGGTTATGCTTTTAAGCGCGTAAGCATTAGTAATAATAGCGGCTAATCCTTAGAGAAGAAAAACTATATATAAAATATATAGAAAAGGGCCTAATTAGATAATTCTAATTAGTAGTTAAGAAGTAAGGATTATAAAAAATGCTAATTAAGGAATTATATATAGTATTTATATAAAATTATTATGCTTTATATATTTAAGGCCTTTAGTAAAGCTATTAGTAATTATTTAATTTATACTAACCTATTTAAAGCAAAAGAGGCTATTTATAACCTTTTAAGTAATTTATTTATATTGTAAATCTATATACTATATATAGCTATAATACTTCTTATTAATTACATTTACTTACGCATTCTAACTATTAGTAAATAGTAATAGTAAGTAGCTTTAATTAAACCTAAAGTCTTTAATAAGCTATAATACCTAGATTATAAATAAAGCTATAGGCATAAGATTAATAAATTTAGCCTTAGTAGTGCTTAAAGCTATAAGAGTTTGCCTTTTTAAAGACTAAAGAATAGTGCTACTATTAAGTATAATAATATAGCTAGTGGTAAAATGCTATATTATAATATTATTACTATAAAAGGCATTATTATAACTATAAATATAAAGAATTTAATTATTAGTACCTAGAGTGTGTTTTTCTCTAAGAAGGATACTAAAATTCTTTATTCCCTAAAGGTATTACTATAGGTGCTTTTAAAGATCTTAATAGAACTACTTTAGCGCTAAATTTACTATACTAAGCTTATTAACTATAAATATAATATTAGGTTTTATATATATAGAGAGCTAATTAAAGTATTTAATCTCTCTTTACTAATTTATAAGATTACTAATAATAAGAAGGTCTTTCTAATTTATAGGAATCTTAGCCTGCAGTAGCTAAGGCGTATAAGCTAGCAATAAGTTAGATACTTAGAAATGCTTAATAATAGATTTAATATACTTCTTTTAATAAAGAAGGATAGTTTAGCAGTTATAATTCTATAAAAATTATATACTAAGGAATATATATACTATCCCTAAGTGCTTAAGCTTATATTAGAATTCTAGTAGGTTAAGAATAATACCTATTGCACTATTTAATAAAGCTACTATAATAATATTATTAATATAAAGAAGAAGAAAAATATAGTCTTTATAAGTAAAAATATATAACTTACTTATAAGTCTTTTAAATCTATATTTAGAGAGCTTAGTAGATATATTATTAAGCCACTAAAGAGGTAATATTAGTAAGCTATATAACGCTTAATTAAGGCAGTATATACGCTCTATACTATCTTTATAACTATAAGGTTACTATATAAAAACCTTAGTTTTTATATTAGTATTTAGAAAAGCATTAATAGTATTATATTACTACTACTTAAGATTATAAATAGTAACTAGCATATAAAATATATATAGAGAGACTAGGTAGGTAACTATAGTGTAAAGGTTTTTATCTTTAAAGACTTTATTATATTAATTACTATAAACTACTTATTAAGCCTTTAAATAAGGCTTATTATTAATAGAATATTTAATAGTATAGACCTAATAGCTATTAAAGATTATAGTGTTTTTTAGTAAGTAAACTAATTCCTAGCTATTCTTTTACTATATCTTTTCTAGCTCTTTAAGCTTAGCTAAGCGTTAAAATATATAATAATTTAAAAGATCTTTTGCCTTAAACTAATTTAATAGTATTAGAATCTTTATATTTACTACACTAGCTATATTAATAATTATTATATAATATAAGGGATTTATAGCTTTATCTTCCTTATATTTATTATTATTATAATATATAACTATAAGGTTTAAAGACTTACTTATAGAAAGAGCCTGTTTTTATCTATATATTATAATATATAAATAGTTAACACGCTCTTTTATGCATGTTAAGTAGTGCGTACCTTAAGTATTAAGACTATGCTTATTATTAATAGGCTTTAACTTATTTTTTAGTAGCTTTTCCTTCCTAAGGTTACTTAATTTTTATTTAATAAAATTACTATAGAGTAGTAAATTAACTTTAGTAGTAACTACTTCTAAAGACTCCTTAGTTATAAGAGCTAGGGCATTAGGCATTTCCTTATTGTATATAAAAGGCACCTTTTTTAAGGCTTATAGCTATAGTTTAGGGCTAAAAAGAGATATATACTTCTTAAAGGGCGCTATTACTAGATTATAAAGTCTAAATATAATTATATGCACTAAATTATATAATTTTAGTAGGTTCTTTAATATCTACACTTAAAATAGTAAAACATTATATACTAGGGGGTCTTTAGAAGGAGTAGTTAACTTAAGATATAGTTAATTAGATAATATATATAATTTTAGTAGCTTTTTTACTAATTTATTATAAGGTTTAGACTTAATAAAGTCTACTAAAGCAGCGGGTTATTAGTTTATATCTAGAGATATACCTATAGAGGCTATATTTAATAGTAAAGTAATTATTTTTCTACTTTCTTCTATAAAGGCTAGATTAATAAGTTTAGCAATGAATTTAATGTCTTCCTTATTATAATTAGTATAATTAAATGCTTCCTAAAAGCATATATTATAAGCCTTAATAATGTAATTATTCTTAGGAAGCTATACTTTAAAGAGATAATATTTAGGGCCTTCTATACCTATAAGGCAACCCTTTTTAGCTTAGAGAGCTATCTTTATAGTATATATATACCTTTCTTTAGAAATTTATATATATATAATATACCCCTAAGTTTAGAGATTTTAAATAAATGCTTTATTATTTAAACTAACCTTATTAAATAATGCTTATTATAGTGATTTACTACTAGTGCTATTTATTAGCAATAGATTTGTAATCTTAGTAGTATACTTTATTATATATAGCTATAGAATATTAGGAAGCTTAGCACTAATTATAAAAGTATATACTATCTCTATAAGGGTTCTTCTAGCCCTCTTAATAATGCCTTAATATGCTAGAATGTAGGGAGCTTTAGTATATAA
Source organism: Claviceps digitariae (assembly GCA_018360205.1). NCBI lineage: Eukaryota > Fungi > Ascomycota > Sordariomycetes > Hypocreales > Clavicipitaceae > Claviceps > Claviceps digitariae. Next base: position 12,800 of record SRPT01000833.1, read on the forward strand.
AATAATGCCTTTCTTATAGTAATAGCTAGCAAACTTTTTGCCTAAGAATTCTATAGTATTATTAGTATAGAAATACTTAATAGTAAAGCTACTACTTATATTTTCTATAGTAGTTTACTAGACCTCTATAGCTTTCTATAAATTCTTATAACTTATAGTTAGAATTACTTAGTGAAAATAGGTATATATATTAATTGCATATAAAGTATAGTTCTTTCCACTAAACCCCTCTAGTTTATATATAATATAATCCTAAAAAATATAGAATAAAAAAGATTAAGCATTAGTTTAAGGCTTATAGTAAATAATCTAATTAGCTTTTATAAAATAGTAAGCTTTATAATAGAAGTTATAAAGAGAAATAGGATTAATAGAGATACTAGCTTCTTTATATATATATAGGATATAATCCTTTTCTATATACCTAAGTTTTTTATATAAAAGGCTATATTCTATATTCTTTATAATAGCCTTTATAGGCAAAGCTATAAAGTTAAAGTAAGGCTTTTCCTTATATAAATTTAGGACTATAATATTAAAGGCCTAGCAAAAAGAAGTAACTCTTTAATAAGAAGACTTTATAATTAAATAGTCTAAAGAGCTATTTATAATAATATTAGCTTTTTAAAGAAAGCTAGGAGAAATTATATTAACTTTAGCTTTAGAGGTAAGCTATATATTTAGTAGCTTAAAATAGCCCCCTACTATAGGTATTTTTATTATTTTAATGCCTTTTATTATAAGTAGTTAACTATTACTTATAGTTATTAGTTTAACTGCTATATTTATATTAAAATATATAAACCACTTTATTAAATTAAATATATAGTTACTATAGCCTATATTTAGTATATAATTAGTTCTTTTAAG
>SRPT01000834.1:0-13629 GCA_018360205.1 Claviceps digitariae
AAAAAAACAAAAAAACAAAAAAAAAACAAAAAAAAACAAAAATAAAAAAAAAAACATTAAAAAAAAACATTAAAAAAAAAAAAAAAAAAAAAGAAAAAAAAAAAAAAAAAAAAACACACATCTTTTCTAGTCATCCTTTAAAAATTCAGTGCCGACTCCCCGAGACTGGTTGGCGCCTCTGACATCACATCACGCACTTTTGAGACAACATTTAGCCTGCGAGTAACAGCTTTTCCAGCAAAAATAGCCGCTTCTTTCACACGACAGCAAGTTTGTGACTCGATACTACGGAGATACAGACCAAGATCCCCAAAAAAATTCATCACATCGCTTCCGCAGCCGTGTCAATAGACGGCTTCCACGTCAAATTCGCAGACAAAGGCCAAAAAAAAAAATAACACACTTTTTTTTTTCCACATTAGTAGAGCGAGCAAAATCGGAAAAGAGAGAGTGGGGACTTCAATCACAACGCTTCCGCAGTCGTGCTTACTCAATAGACGGCTGCCACGTCAAATACGCAGACAAAGGCAAAAACAAACAATAACATACTTTTTTCTCCACACAGTAGAGCGAGCAAAACTGGAAAAGAGAGCGAGGGGACTTGTCCCATATAACAAGACGAGGTTTCCTGCAGCTTACCACATCGCCAATGGCAACATTCAAAGGCCCAATTCCAGCCCCCCCTCCCGAGCACTCTGCATCATGCTCTGAACTTATTCTAAACAATTAGGCAGTCAAACCCCATACTTTTGAGGTCTCGGAGCCAATTTTCGCCCGACCCGGCGCCAGAGTCTTGCATCTGCCATGTAGCTTTCAACATCTCAATGGCCGTGAAAATGTAGCCCCATGGACATTTCTCCCAAATGGCAAACATACGAGACATGGTCCAGGCTCGTTCTTGGGCATCTCGCGTCTCCGCTCCTGCTATGAACATGGGCCATGACGTTGCCTTGAAGTACGGGTCTCGCTCGTCGATCTGACCGAGATGGCCGAGTATATCTCCAACCAGAAACATGGTGTCAACTGGCCGCACAGCAAGGATAAACGGAAGCGCCTGCAGAATATACAGACACACTGCCGAACGATGCGCAGATGCTATGTGGATTCGACTCTCAATGTCGGACACGTTGGGCATTTTACGAAGCCGGTTAGCCCACGCCGGAATGTCAAACGCGAGCGCCTCGTCAATGAGCTTAAGAGCCTGCTCTGCCGCCGACGAGCTCCATTCATCCCACTGCGTCTCGTACGATAACTGTGACGCAAGCAAGATGATCTGGAGTATTTCTGGCGGACACGAGAGATAGCTGTTCGCCTCGACCCGCTTAATCACCGGCAGCAACTCAAACGCAAAACGATCGATGTGGCATGCTATTGCGCCAGTGGTGAGTGTCGACCCTAGGATGTGATAACTATGTATGTTGAGACAAAAACAAAAAGTTCCGGGTTAGCTGCCAGCCTCTTGGAGAACCCAGAGATTTACCAGGTAGGTAGTTAGTAGGCCGGTCCGTGACCATGACTTGAGAGGGCCACTCGCTTCCCCAATCATCAATGACCAACAAACAAAGTAAGCACGTAAGAAATGGATAACCTACATGAAGCAATCCGCAATCACGCAATCAAGCAGCATCCGGCTCGAGTCATGCGTAGCCGAGTCAGGCGCCAGAAGTGCCAGAATGCTGCTTGTACCCTTCATGTGCACCTGCCAGCCTTTGTTATTGTTTTGATCCAAGTCGATAAGATCAAACTTGACGAAGAAATGCATCGCCGCCAAGGCCACTTCGCTACCTGCAGCATCCAGGGTACTGAGAACACTGCGAAGGTGGCCCAAGGCCTTTTGCTTGGCTGTTAGAGCGTCAATGAGAGCTTGCCTGGAAACGAGATCCTGTGAGCGCAAGTGTGCGAAATAACCGCCAGGATCCGTTAAGTCTGTGGGCATTGCAGTGATGGGCCGGAACATGTTCGACCAATGAATAGCAGAAGTCGCGATTATAATTTGGAGAAGCAATGGGTGTTTGTTGGTAAGAGGAATCAATTCTCGAAACGGGTTACTGTAAGGCGTGTCTCTGGCGACTAAATCCTTGCACACACTGTCCGCGACTGGTAAAGACTTGGTCATTAGCCGTACTAAAAAAAAAGCAGGGAATAAAACAAGGAAAAGGAGACACTCAAAAGAAAATGCATACATGGCACGTACAGTGTGCAAGATAGTACCTCGAACTTCGATCAAGGTCCTGAAACAAGGGATCTGTCAAGTTACAACAAGTTGAAAGTCCAAGCCTGTCGAGTTTCTGATCCGGTTGGACAAGCTCATACGAGCTGCATTTGTCGCCATCTTTATTGGCACCGTTCTTTTCCGAGCTTGCGGCATCATAGCTGAATATCGCGTCTTGGAAAGTAAATCGTGATTGATGGCCACGACATTCATCCTGTAATGATTTCTTGGGCCGACTTTGTGGACAAGCCTGCAGAATACTTTGATGACTTCCAACTTGATCCTGGCTGCTGTATAATGCCTCTTGGTCCGGAGCAACAGACAGATTGCCTGCCTCCTGTACCTCCTGTGCCTCCTGTGCGTCCCTAACTCCATGCGGTACTCGATATTCTAGTACCCCATGTTGGTATTGGCGTTGCTCGCTCAGTCTTCGTCCAGACACAGGAGGCGGCCTGGGGTTCCCATTGGAGCCGATGGCCTGTGTCCAGACAAATACCTTTCCATAACCAAGACACTCCTGCCCCGACGACGCACATTTGTGGCATGATGGCCACGAACGATCACAGCGCAGACGTCGGCGGCGGCAGTTGTGACATGGCTTAGTGATGCTGTTGCCGGGCATCCGATGCTGCTGCAGCCAGCGCGGCGCCTCGTTGATTTATAAAGGTTCAGTTCTACCAGAGTCGTCCGTCACGGTCTTTTTTCCCCCTCCAGCTCCGCTCTGGTATCAAAGCTTCTCCGGTTCCTCGGGAGGGAGGGCAAGGGCAAAGGGGACGATGAGCCGGCGCAGTAGAATGAGACGCGGTGCAAAGCCGCTGCAAAAAAAAAAACCCAGAGATTGTACCTACTACCGACGCAGCAAAGGCCGCCACTCATTTGGCACCGATAATAGTCATAACGACGTGCACCAGCGAGCACGTTGGCGAGACGGCAAAATAAAAGAAAAAAAAAAAACAAGTAGAAAAGCAGAAGCAAGGAAACGAGACGTGGCTGTTGCTGATCGCTCTAAGTGCTTGTTATCACTTTTGGCTGCGCCGTCGTTTGGTGGGGGGAGCAAAGGCAACGCAACAAGGCAGACGATGCAGGCGATGCAGGCTCAAATCTCTGCATGAGATTCGGTCGTCCTGGTATGGTCATCGTGGACTGCCCAGTGGCCTGGGGAAGGATGGGAGCGCAGAAAAGGGTAAGGTGGCTTTCGGCCATGTGAGCCATGTAAGCAACCGCGACGAGTCCACGACGAGTCCACGACGATCCCTGGGCCCCACCATGGCAGCGAGTGCCGAGTGCTATGAGTACTGTGAGTGCTCACTACTCACTGCTGAGAAGAAGAAGCATCATTGATGCACCTCCTCTGCTCTTTGTGCACCTCTGACCTCTCCGTTCAGCCAGTTGACGTCGTGCCCTTCACGCGCGCCCGTCGCTGGTGAAGAATGAGGGGCCACGCAAACGGGTGTTGCATTCCGGCTCAGGAGACTTGCAACTTTTGCTCTTGTGAGACCAAACTTTCCAAACCTGCGAGCCCAAGTATTCTGTCCTGTCGGATTCGCCAATTTTCAAACCATCCTCGGAGCAACACCCAATACCGACCGCCATCCCTGGTTGGCCTACATGTTTCGGCATCAGCATCACATCACCATCTTTGGGCTCTGAATCTAAAGTGATATCAGTGATGCTTGCTCACCGATATTCATCCATGTGCCTAGACAGGTTTGCCGGGAACACGTTGCCATCTTGATTAACGAAATGCGCCCTTTTTTTTTTCGCTGTGCCGGCAGAGGGTCGTCTTGGAGCCTTTTTTCTCTCCTCGCCAGAATCATTGAAGCCCGGAGACAATCATCCGTCATGATCATACTCAAGCGCCACATCAGCAGCATGGAACCGTGATCTGACCTTGGCCATGTGTTCAAGACTGCGGAAGTCAATGTCGTGATCAAATATACACACGTCGCCCAATTATGAGTACGCGCGGAAAAAGAAAATGCTTGTTACATGCCAGTCCATGACTTTTTGTCATGGAGTAGGGTCAGAAAAGAAAGCCGTTTGGCTCCTTCCAGTCTCCCGCACCTTGCGCCGCCAAAAGGGAAGGTCCGACCATAGCGGCCTGCCTCCTACCAAGTCCCAACCAACCAACCAACCAACCAGCCTCCTACCTGCCTGATAATATAGTAGGCAGGAAGTAGGCTGGGTCATACCTCCCGAGTTACACCTACACGGCAAATGCATGCCCACCTGCCTGCCTCGTCGTCAGTGGCAGACCGCATGGATGACTTGGCCTGCGCGGACCCTTTGCACGAGACAGAAATTCTATCCATTTACCAAAACCACTTACCCTTTCCATACCTCTCTGGCAGTGCCGGACGCAGCAGGACTTGCGACACGTCTACAACGTAGTGCAAAGTCGGCCCAACTCCGACGGCATTTGACCGAAAAAAACAACAACTAAATCATAAGGCATCAATCATTTCAATGGATTTCGGCTCATCTGGACTTGTCCACAGCAGGGGGAGGAAGAATTGTCTAGACCGTGAGTAGCAAGACAATAGGTCATGATGCTGTGCCTTCATCCTCGTGGCTTTATGGCAATGGGATGTCTTGATTCAAATAATTATATGCTATTATAATTAAACGTTTCTCGCCTTCTCACGTAGTGTTATTATCCATGCCCCGTTGGCTCAGTGGTAAAGCGTGTCACTAGTAATGACAAGATCACTGGTTCGATTCCAGTACGGGGCAATGTTTTTTTTTGCTTCCCTCTGATACGTGGGTATCGTTGCCATCTCCTCTCGTTCGCTCACCACCCTTCAACAATTCCGCGACATTGTTGGATTCCGCGGCTGGATTTCATATTTTGAATGAATTTTTTTAGGGTCAGGGCCACGGAAGAAGGGTGGGGGAGACTTGGCGCGGAAAAAAACACTTCAATTTATGTACGTAGCCGTGGGGCCTAATGCATTCGTTTAATAAATCGTTGTCCTCATTTGCTCTTTGTCCTTGCCCTGCTCAGTCATCATCTTCTCCTCATCAAAGCCCACGTTCGAGTCGTTGTTGTATGACACTCGCAAGTCGTCAATATCGTCGCCAACCTCCAACCACTTATCGCTCGTTTCTGGCACGGGGAAAAGTCTACACAGCGCCCAGTACGTGGCCGATGAGACAATGAAACCACAGAAGAAATTCAAATTGTACACATAGGTTGCGCCTTTGGGCACATCTCGACCGATGGCCCCGGCAAATCCCACTACGTTAATGAGAATTCCAGCGACGTACGCCGCGTACGCCCGCCAGTTGACGCCGAACGTGTAGTAGTACGGCCCTGTGTTCTGTGCATCATAGAGCCCCTTGACATTCAAATATCCTCTTCTGACAAGGTAATAATCGGTGGACATGACGCCAGCGATGGAGCTGAGGAACACGCTATACGCCGACAGGTATGTTGTGAAGCTATTCGCGCTTGTCAACAAGTTGTAGGGACACATTGCCAGGCCGATTGCTGCGCAAATATACCCGCCACGTCGAATGTTGATGTACCGAGGAAAGAGAGCCGTCATGTCCGTGCCTGCTGATATTGAGTTTGCCGAGATATTGGTGCCGAGCTGGGCCAGTGCAAATGCTAGTGCAATCACAAAAACGCCGAATCGTTGCGCAGAGCCGCCGTCGTCAATAAAGTGCCCCAACAGATCGAGCGGATTCCATACCGGCTCATTGTAGATGACGCTCGAGGAGGACGATACAAATATGCCGATAATCGATGTCAACGCGAATCCAAGAGGAATTGCAAAGAGTTGAGACCACATGGCGTCATTGGGTTTGCGAGCAAATCTCGTAAAGTCGCAGTCGTTGATGATGAGCGTGGCAAAGTTGGCAATGGACGACATGATGCCTTTGACCATTTGCCAGGCCAAATCACTGCCATGGACAGAGTTGGACTTGCGGACGATTGGCCCTGCGCCTCCGGCTCGGACGACGGCCCAGATCAAGAAGGCTATACCGGCTGGCGGGACAAAATATGCTTTGACTGTGAAAAGATGACGAATCTTGTGAACCGGAAACCAGATTGCCGGCAAAGAACAAAGCCAAAAAATGAAGAAGGAAACATAGTCGGGTGTGCTGCTAGCTTGGGGATCAAATGGCCCTGGCATAGTCGTGCGATCCCAGGATTTCCAGATCGACCGAATCATCAAGTACACGCAATTTCCGCCAATGTAGGCTTGAACGCCGTACCAGACGCATGCTACAGCGCAAATATGCTTGTTAATTCGAGATCAAGTCGACGGTGAGAAAAGAAAAGACAGAAGGGGCAACGATGGAGCCCAGGGACTCTTCAACCAAGTTGACATGTCCTTATCACGTACCCATGGCTGCTCTGTTGAAAATCGGCCACAACGAACCCCATATGCCAAACGAGGCGCGGTTCGCAACGGGAAACCCAATATGATAGACGGCACCAATACGACCATTCATGACGATGAAGCATGCGGCGATGGAGTAGCCAATCCAGACACAGATCCAAGCTTGCCACCATGAGAGTCCAGCAATGATCATGGACGATGAAATCATCCAGGTGTTGATGTTGTAAGAATCTGCGATCCAAAAGCCAACAAAGTTCCAGGCGCCCCATTGTCGGCGTTCGACTTCAACTGGTTTCAAGTCATGATTCGTGAGCTATTAGGTTTGCAATGAGCGTACAAGTTAGAAAACAAACGGTTGACGCTGCGAAATGACAGTCGGCGTACCATGAGTTGAGTTGGCGTCAGTCCCTGCTCAGACTCAAGAGCAAGCCTGTCGGCCAAGTCCTTGGCTTTTTGGACGAAGGGCATTGCACAATGACGTTGACAGACTATGCACTCTCGGAATTCTCAATGGGGTCCAATGTTTGGAGAGGAAGTCTGGACACGGGATACGACCGATGGAGCCTCTTTTCAGCAGTGAGCAGTGAGGACTCGGGAGTCAGGACTCAGGACTGGTCGATGTTCACGGCTATCCAGCAAAATCCTCGTGTGTAATCCGCAAGAGAAGCCATGTGCTTTTAAAGATGAACGGTGTGTCAATCAATTCCAACGGTATGAGCCAAATGCAACTCGTAGTGCTGACGGCCACGCCATCCAACGGTAGCAGCTGTTGCTTATCGGCATATCGACATGGGTGAACTCTAATGCGACTTGGGTCTATCTTGGTCCGGCACCATCTGGAATCCGGATTCGGGAGTTTGTATGCATGAATGCACTAGGTACCTTCTAGGTATGTATTTATGGGATGACGAGACTCATGTGTAGGCTGGGGTCCGAGGGTTGTACCAGAGTGCGTGCTCGCTGGCCGTGGCGTGCATTTGAAATCCGGACCGCCTGGTTCATGCGGCTGTCGGTTGCCAGACACGAAGTAAACTGTCGCAGTGACCAAGTAAGACAGTCTTCATCTTGCCAGCATCGTTCGTGTCGTTATGCCATGACCCACGGGCAATGTTATGGATGAATGATGAATGACGACATGTGAGAATCGGAGAGATAACCGACCTGGCGCGGCTTGGGGCTTATCATGGCTTGTATCTGCTTGCTTATCATGGATCCCTACTGGCCAGTTGCTTGTGGGCCCCAGTGGATACGAAGTATTCTCAGGGGTTCGCCTACCTAACTTACTTTAGGCTCGTCGTTTTGTCGTTGAACGGATTGGATTGACTTGGTGTCCAACCCGAATCCCTTAAATCCGAGGCCCAATTCCCCGTTTGTTGACGTGAGGGCGGATCAGAGAAGATTCCTTCGCTTTTCTCTTTCTTCTCTAATGCAAGCTACTTTCTGGTGCAGAAAGCAGCGTTGATATATTCAGCAGGGCGCCGGCAGCTGTTCTGCTATGCAGCGGAGCAGTGTATCAAGCCTCTATTTATGTATATCTACATCCCTTATATAGTACTTAGCTTGTATAGGTAGGTACCTTGAAACGGATCTCGGAGTTGACAACATTGCAACCCGCTGCCGTCAATCTGTTTCTTTCTCCCGTATTTTTTCCTTGTCCTGACTCTGCTCCCTGCTTGCTGCATCTCCCCTGCCCGACTGCTCTCCTGTCCATCGGATATTCCCCAGTTCCCTGTCCGGCCCTGCGAAATGTTTCTTCACTCAGGAGCGAAAAAGGACAGATGGAAGCGTGAATGTAGAACCAGGTCCAACTTTGGCACTGCTTTGAACTGGCAACTGGCAACTGACAGCTCGCAGCTGGCAACAAGCGACGCGCAAGATTTAAAAACAGCACAGGCAACAACCCACCAACCCCTCTACAAGTGGATCCCGCTTGCCAAACAAGCACGCGCCAGGCTCAACTTGAACTCGGGCGGCCGGCCAGGACGCGGGTCTGCCCCGCGCCAATTGCATTATCTCGGCCCTGCAAAATGTGAAGTCGCCGTCTACCATCACCGCCTCGTCGGGAAGGAAAATTAAAGAAAAAAAAAGAAAAAAAAAAATAATACAAGGCGAGGCTGTTCTTTTGTTCGCCGTCTCGTTGATCCACTCCCTTTCACGGCCTCCGCATCGCCTTTAGCTCAATACTTCGTCTCCCTACTGCCACTAGGACCGCATCTCGAAACGCGTACAAGATGGAGGAACAGCTCGTGCAGCTCCTCGCCAACACACAGCTGCCTGACCAAGGACCCCGACAGCTGGCTGAGATTGAACTCAAGCGTGCGCGAACGAATCCTGCATATCCTGTGTCCCTGGCCAAGATTGCTTCCCACACCGCGATTAGTACCGGCATTCGTCAGTCTGCCTTGACTTCCTTGCGGCTGTTTATCGAAAACAATTGGGCCGTGGGCGATCAAGACGATGAACCTATCATACCCATCTGCGATGAGTCGAGAGCTATTTTGAAGCAATGCCTGCTCGATTTGGCTTTGAGCCAAGAGGAAGACCGAAAGGTCAAAATTGCTGCTAGGTAGCTTCTGCTTGAGCCACAACCGAAACACGTCTTTGGGGCAACCATTGCTTGCGGGAATCTCGAATTTGGATGCTGACGCTTCTTGTGCTGGTAGTTACGTAGTCGGCAAGATTGCCATTTACGATTTCCCCGAACAGTGGCCCAACCTGCTGCCTACCATTCTGAATATCATACCAACCGGCACCGACACTCAGCTTCACGGCGCTCTCAGAGTCCTGGGTGACTTGGTCGAAGAGAGCTTGAGCGAAGATCAGTTCTTCTCCATGGCTAGAGATATTGCCAAAACCTTGACCGAGGTCGCTCTCAACGAGAACCGCAAGCCCGTGCTCCGGGCCCTGGCGATTTCCGTCTTTCGATCTTGCTTCGATTTGATGAATATGGTCAAGGATGACCACGCCGCCGAGGTCAAGGCTTTTGCTGAAGAGTTGCTAGCTCAATGGAACCCCTTTTTCATCAGCGTTTTGAAAGGCCGTTTGCCAGAGATCGATTTAAGCAATGGCGGCCAACCAGACATTTGGAACCACATGATTGCTCTCAAATTACAGGTCGTCAAAACTCTACTGCGTATTCGCAAAGTATTCCCCAATCTCTTGCTGCCTCAAAGTGCTGTCTTCTTTACCGCTGTCTGGGAAGAGTTGAATATTTTACAAGGAGCACACGAGCAGCTGTACATCAAGGCCAACGCCCAAGGCCGCTTAGAGGATTCGGACAACCTCCCGTATACTCTGGACTTCCTCATCCTGGAAGAACTGGACTTTTTGAACCAGTGCTTCAGGTCCCCTCCAGTGAAGACGGAGCTGGATGGCCACTTGCACGCCCATGCATCTGCTCAAGACGTCCCTTGGATAATGGAAATCATGCGAATGCTCGTCAGTTACGCTCGCGTCACTCAGGAAGAGGAGGAGCTGTGGGATATCGACTGCTCTTTGTATTTGGCAGAGGAAACGTCAGTCACTGCCAACTACACTGCGCGAACGGCCGCAGGAGACCTGTTAGTCAAATTGGGCGAGTGGTTCAACGACAAGGCTGTTGATGGTCTCTTTGCTTTCACAAAGACACTTTTCCCTGGTGATGGGTCAGCTTGGCGAAGCCAAGAGTCGGCCCTGTTTCTCTTTACGATGCTAATGAGCGACTTTCAAGACATGAACAAGACGATCCCCGATGCCGTAGCTAGCGCCTATCTCGAGCTTGTCGATTTCACCATCAACAAGCCTGATGAGCCCCTCATCCGTGCCCGCGGCTATATTGTGGCTGGTGTCATCGGCCGCTCTTTCCAGACTCCTTCCGCTTTGTTAGACCGCATAATCCACGTGATCACCAGCGAGGGGTCCGAAGTAGTTCAAGTTGCCTGTATCAAGTCCATGGAGGGGTTGATCAATTCTGGCCGCGTGAGCGCTGATCGGCAGGTTCCCATCATCACAGCCATTCAGTCTTATATGAACGGCAAGGATCCTGCTGACATGGAGGAGGCCGATGAGTTGCTCGTCGTTCTCGCCGAAACGTTGCGATCCGCCATCGCCATGGATACCAAGATTACTCTCCGCGACGACATTCAGTCTACCGATTTATTATTTATGCTAGCCAAGTTGGGTGCGAGCAACTTTCAGGTTACGATGATCATCACGGAGGCATTCGAAGAGATTGTTTGCAGCCTTTCTGATGGAGAGTCTTTCAAGTTGCTCTGTGCTCGAACGTTGCCAACACTTACTGGAGCCTTTGACGTGGCCAATTTGACCGAGGACGATCCTCTTGTCACTATTGCGACGGAACTACTGGTCGCGTTTGCGCAGAACGGACCTGAACCTCTTCCCGAGGGCTTTGTTGCCGCCGTATTTCCCAAGCTGACCCGGCTGTTGATGGAGTCCAAGGAGGGCGAGGTTCTCCGACCTGGTTCTGAGGCTGTCAAGTGTATTCTTTCCCATGATCATCAACAAGTCTTCAACTGGCAAAACGCCAACGGCCTTTCTGGCCTCGAGGTCTGCTTGCATATCGTCGACCGCCTACTCGGCCCCTCAGTTGAGGATAACTCTGCCTCTGAAGTTGGCGGGCTGGCCGCGGAATTAGTTGAGAAAGCTGGCCAGGAACGCCTCGGTCCCTTTCTGCCACAGCTTCTTCAGGCAGTGGCAAACAGACTCGCGTCTGCTCAAGCTGCTGCTTTCATTCAGTCATTGATCTTGGTTTTTGCCCGGCTGTCTCTTCACGGAGCGCAGGATGTTGTCGAGTTTTTGAGCCAGATTGAAATCAACGGCGAGAGGGGCTTGCAGGTTGTTCTTTCAAAATGGTTGGAAAACTCGGTAAGCTTTGCAGGATATGATGAAATCAGACAAAAGTAAGTTGATGCACATATATGATGAAGACTGTTTTCTTGTCGTGCTATGCTAATTGATTGCTTTTTCTTTTTCTTTTCTTTTTTCTTTTTTTCCCCCCGTTTTACAGTGTCATTGCCCTCTCCAAGCTCTACGCATTAAACGATCCTCGCTTGGCTCAAATCAGCGTTAAGGGTGATCTGATCGTGGGCCCTGACGACGGTAGGATCAAGACACGCTCACGAGCGAAGCAAAGTATGTTTGACGCTCACTCCTTTTCGCCACATTACTGCCATGTTATCAACCACATATCTTATGCTGCTAACACGCCTTGATGTAACAAGATCCCGATCAGTACACGATCATTCCAGCGCCACTCAAAATGATCAAAGTTCTTATCGAAGAACTCGCCTCCGCTTCAGGTGCTGGCGCGGCGGCAAGTGCGGCCGCCGCCATGGCCGCCGCGGCCGATCTCGACGACGGAAATGATGAAGATGGATGGGAAGATGATGATGACACCCTTGATCTCAGTCTGACTGCTACCAAGGCTGACCTGATGTCCTTTATGGAAGGCGGCCCGTCACGACGTGCTGACGACGAGACTCACTCCTACCTGACGGAATTCTTTGTCCAGTGCGGTCGCGAGAACATAGCCAACTTTCAGGATTGGTACAACATGCTGTCTGAAAACGAGAAGACAAAACTCAACCAAGTTGTCAACTCTGCCAGCCAGTAAAGTAGTGCTAATACCAAATTACGCAAACAAGAAAAAAAAAAGGAAGAAGAAGCAGAAGGAAGAAAAAAAGTATATAAAGACGCACGCATCAGCCACTCAAAGAGAAGTTCTAATTGGCCCTCAAAATGAGCTTGTTTGTTGTTGTCTGTACGGTCACCACTATACTTGATACAAGGAACAAAAAAACAAATTCAAATCCCTCATGATGGGGCTAATTATTGCGGGGCTACAAGGTCCCAGTCGACGTGCTCCAAGGAGTGGCACTAGATGACATGCGACATATGTACCTATATGTACTGTTTTCGGGAGCATGTTTGGTGAGGAAATAAGACGAAGAAGAAGAAGAAGAAGAGTTCATAGAAATACATAATACAATTTTTTTGCTTTCTCGCTATGTGTGTGGTTGCTGCATGTGCTTCGGTGTCATAACGAAGTATGGATGCCCTCACTTTTTGTTGAGGATAGAAAGAAAATGAGTGGGAGGGGAAACAAAAAGAAAGAAGGAAAGAAAGAAAGACGGACAATTAAAACAAGCCCATTGAGTGATGTGACAATAACTGATGTAGAACACAGCGAGCGAGAGTCCCTCGTGTGGGATGATTCTTGTCCTCCAAGTCGTTTCGAGACGGTTTCGTTATCTTGCACTTGTGTGGCCTTTCCTCCATACCCTTACCCTTGGCTCTTTGGAAAAATCAAGAATAGTACCACATTGAACAGATTGACCGTTTTGTTTTTAGGATTTTAAATGATATGCTGCCCTGGACCACCAAAGCCTCCTGAGCCGCCAAACGGTCCTCCACTCCCGCTTCCGGGTCCAGGAAATCTGGGATTGCCGCCTGGGCCGAGAGGATCCCATCGCGCGCCGGGGGGGGCTTGAGGATCATAGCCCTGGCCGGGATTCTCGCGGCCGGCCTGTCCTTGTCCTGTGAAGAGAGGGTCATCGAATGTGGGATGCATGCCTGATGATCCTCCAGGGCGAGGCAGACCCCCTCCGCCGACGAATGACCCGCGGAGAGGATCATGGGGCCCCAGACCAGGCGGGTTCAAGTCGTCGTGGCCAATGTTGAAGGGACCTGGGAGGCCTCCGAGGAGGGGTCCTCCTCCTCGAAGCGGTCGGTTGATTTCGTACTCGTCGTCGAAACCGGGAGGGGGAAAGTCCCCCACTGGAGCTCCGGGCCGGGGACGGGCCATCTCTGGGAGAAAATCAGGTTGGGGATACGGCATGTTTGGCACAGGACGAGATTCACCCGGGAATAGGGGCCGATGCGGATTCCGTGCTTCTTGGTCGCGCCGTTCAGAACGAGCGGTCTCCTCGGCCTCGGCTGTTTCCTCGTAGCCAGCCATTTGAAGCTTAGGAATGAGCTTCTGGACGAGTTTGACCTTGACATCATTGAGGATACCTGAAGGATGATGGAGATTAGTCCAAAGACGGTATATAAAAAAGAAGGAAAAAAAAA
>SRPT01000835.1:0-13622 GCA_018360205.1 Claviceps digitariae
TTTTTAGAAAAAGGGAGGATCCAGGACAGACTTTCTTATCACTCGCGCGCGGGGATGGAGGCGCGACTTTGTTGGCTTACGGATGTTGAAAAAGCAAGGAGCCCGTGATACAAGGGATGTGTGCCTATCTCGAGGTTGATCACCGAGCTAATGCGCCTTGGTGTCAGAATCCTCTTGGGAGCAACTGGAGCATGCTTGCTTGCAGTGGACAATGGTCACGGGAGGCGGGAGAAAAGAAAAAAAAAAGAAGAAGAAAAGAGAAGAGCCCTATCAGGATACAGGTAGGAATATCTAAACAGGTAGGAATATCTAACGAGAGAACCCTGTGGCACATGGCTTCTGACATCATTTCTTCTTTTTTTGGCATCCAAGGGGGGAACAAACCCCTCCCCCTCCCGAATTCGATGATTCATAACGCTCGGCGCCTGCATGGAGCAGTGTCTTCTTTCAGGCACATGATTGGCTTATGCCCGTTTGCGGCGTGAATTCGGATCGTGGCTCGGCTAGTGCCAAAGGGGGAAATAAGAGGCAGAGACATGGAAATAAATAAAGGAAGGGGGTGGTTAGCGGCCGGCCGGCTAGCATTCAAGCATGCATAAAGTACACATGCACGCATCATGGACGTTTTGGATGTACAATGCAGGTTCTCGGTTGATGCTATTCGGATGGCCATGTTCGGAACGTGCCGGATTGTATCTGGATGAAACGGGTTTATTTTTATTTCCTTCTTTCTTTCATTTTATATTCCTTTTTTTTTTTCGTCTTGTTCCCCGCGCAGTTGAGCATTCTGTTTGTCCTGGTCAGCAAATCAGAACCAAGATCTGGTGAGCCCGGAAACGGAAATCATGCCGATCGACCAACCCACACCAACCCCTGGCCTCCTCGGCTCTCCGGCCTGTGCAGACTGCAGAATTCATCTTGTCTCTGTGCGACCGCACCGCCCTGGACCGCGGGACAGCAGCGGGCTTGCGCTCCATTGATTGGCGAGAGATGAAGGGTTGTCGGCCAGAAATGTGACAAGGAGCAGATGGCCAAGGGGAGGCTATCGGCTGTCACATGATTCTTGCCCAGCGACTGACTGCCCAGGTGCGGAGGGAGTACAGTGGGCTCGGGTAGGTAGTTCCCAACATTTCGGTATACAATTTTGGTGTAAAAGTCTTCGGAAGTACATATGTACTCATGACCCACTGTCCACCCTTTCAAGCATCATGTTGATTGGCCACAGCCCTCTCGCTAGCGACCTGCCCCACTGGCTGCTGGACGTTACCTTCTTCCAACATGAAAGCTGTTGGAACTTGGAAGCCGAAACTCGCAGCCATCAATTGACAAGGTTGACATAGAACGCGCCGGGGGTCATTGACATTCAACCTGAAAATCAAAGGAGTACACGAGTAGGCCCCTCCTGCGCCAGCCACTGAGCACTGCCAGTCACGGCTCGGGCCGCGTCGTCTTTGATGTCGGACCAGAGCCAAACAGGCGTCTCTTTTCACGATGCCAACCTGGAACAAACTCGGACTGACCGCGCATAGTGCGGTGTGGAAGCACTTGGTCTGCAATTTCAAATTGTATCTGTTTTGTGTTGATTCAGCCTGGTTTTATTGTTGGCATTGTTCGCCAGCTACCCGATCTACGCAGCTGCTGTACGCGAACCTGATTAGCGGAACAGAGACTAGTCCGCGGGAAATAAAGACAAGAATAAGTATTTAGTACGACATGGGATCATAGGCCCTCAATGTTCGAGCTCCTGCTGTTTACTGGGCCTGGCGATTCTGTTCAAAGACCACCTGTCATGAACAGAGCGGACCGTTTTCAAAAAGACCTCACATCATTAGTACAAGTCAACAGGGACCAAACCAAAGAAATAGAAGAAGAGAATCAATGTTTTCTTTTCTTTTTGCTTTCCCCCTCTGTTTGTGCCTGGTGCAGGAACCATGAACATAAAAGATCTGAACACAGGAGGAGGAGGAGAACAACGTTTGTATCCAGTCACGTATAAATATGCGAATTACTTCCCTGTTGAGAAAATGAGGTCGCACAAGAATACAATACTGCGTCTTCTTTCCATTTCCCGATACCATCAAACCAACTTGACACAACACGATAGAGGCAAAACGCAAAAAAGCAAGAAAAAAAAAAGGGAAACGACACAATCACACGGTACCCAGTGACGAAACGTCCAACACAGTCAAATCACTCGAATATAGCGAGCTGAGGAACCCAGGGCCTATTACTCTCTTGAACAAAGTAAATCCCGCCGTCTTTTCTCCTTTTGTTCCCTATCCTCTTCATTTGTGGGAGCAGCCGGCGTTCGCATTGACCGATCTCCAAACCACACAACTAACACAACGGAGTTTATACAGAACGAACAGACGCAATGACTGGAGACTCCAACGCACCGCAGCCATTATTCTTCGCAGATGGTGTCTGGTTGCCGGGCCCAGGGATATTAACGGCGGATGACACCATCTTACTGCATCCATTGCTGCCCCGCCACAGAATCCTGCTATTAAGAGAACCAACTTCTTCCGACAGCTTTCCCACCATTCTCAGCAAGCTAAAAACCCATATCCAGGAATGCGGTCTCTCCTACACCTGCCCACCTAACGTCCAGGACAGCCAAGGTTCATCATATATATCCATGCCGTTTTTGTTTTTCGCAGACGTACCGCCAGGCACTCTCCCCAACGACTGCCCTGATTTCGTTTCGGTGCACCGCTTTCTGTCTCGTCAGCCGGACGTCATCGCTCTTAGGTTTGAGAACGACTTCCTTTACTACGTCAACCAGAACTTGAGCTGCCATCCCCTCCCTCTCTGGTTCACGGAACTGGCTGGGGCGGGAGCCTCGGTGGAAGACCCCGGAGAAATATTTGACTATCACAGTGGCTTTGTCACATTTGTGTCTCAAACGTACTATGCTATTCCAATGGTGGACAGAATCGCCAGGTGGGCCAACGACCAGAATCTGTACCTGGAAGAAAATCTTGATCGTCTACGCTGTGAGTGGCTCCGCCGTGCGTGGCTCCACTCGCTCACGCAGTAGAGGCTGCAGCAGCGAGAGGAAAAGGGAAAAGGAAGGGGAACGAAAGAATCAATCAGGTTGGGACAACAAAGAGAAGTGGGGAGGGAGTAAGGACGACATCGCGGAGATGCTGCGGCCGTTTTTGTCCAACAACAAAATCTATATCTTGAAAGAAGCAAAGAAATCTGCATACAGACGTGTGTATATACATGTTACTATATATACTTGATAGAATGTCCTTGGTTCCACGGTGGGACAAGTCTCTCCATATACACGATCAGTGCTTCACACAAAGCTCCCTTGTCTAATTCATCGTCGTCACGCCTGAGCGGCCCGGACGCCCGTTTTGATGACTCGGCGCCGTCTTGATCGGGAGGCTTCATAGGAAGCAGTAGCATTTTCGTTTTCTTGCCCATGCGCCTGCAGTTACTGCTCCCGTGCCAATGCTTGAACATGGCCTCTGGGGCAACTCGTTTGTTCGTTTGAATCGGTGCCTTTCAGTCTGTTCAATGCGCTGACAATCGACTTTTGCTCTCTAAAAAGGTGCTCTGCAGATTTCAGTCCCCTCTGGACAGATCCTCTACTCTTTTGTATGCATAGACCTTGGGTGGGGTTGCGTAAGCTGCAGGATAAACGAACATCTACAGCTTCCTTTTCGTCCTTTTTTATTCCCTTAGAAGAAAGGACACCTGGGGGGAAAGCACCTCCATGACGAGAAAAACGGAATAGAAGAAATGGAGAGGGTTATGTAGATGGATTGCCAGACCGGATGGATGGATGCAGGGCTCGTCCAGAATCAAGGTCAATGGGACTGGGAGATGCCGAACTCTCGTGCGTGTTGCTACCCCAGTATCGATGCCATAATGGCGAGGGAGCGCTGGCATCGATATAGGCAGGTACTTCACACCCTTTTACATGCATAATGTGCGACAGAATTCCCCAGATCCGCAGCCAGTGCGGTCCCTCCTCCGTTGCCTGACTTCTTCTATGCCCGTCCAAATTCCATGGTCAGCTTCATACGAGCCATGCAGCTCTCCCAGTGCCATTCTAGATGAAACAACGCAGCAGCCAGCATGATACATACAGCACAGAGTTATCCAGTCGACCATTTACGCCTGCTGACAGAAAGAAACACGCTCCTCCGCATGTTATTTTATCTGTAGAGGCCCCAGCTACCTGTACAACTATGTAACAAAAGAGAAACATCTTGCGATCAGAGGGGGAAAAAACCAATGCTGTTACCGGCGTGTTTGAACCCTATATTGCTATCTGCACAAGTTTCCTCCCGTCTTTTAAAAGATTTTCTTGCCAAAAAAAAAGCAAAAGCAAAAAACAAAGAAGAAAAAAACGCCAGATGAGTGCCACTAAAATTACCATTACTCACGCCATATGCTGTCCGTCCTCGCCGCCTCGAAGTGCCAACAGTGCTCTCACATCATGGACGTACTGAAGACCCTCTAGCAGTGGTACCAGATGCATCAGGTCATTGTCAGTCGGATCGTTGATCCAGCCTTGGATAGGAATCGCATTGTCTAGAGATACACACACGTACAAAGACGCACGAAGAGGTAGGTAAAAAGGGTCAGTAACAGAGACGACGCAGTAGCAATTGGGGGAATCATCAAGTCTCAAATATCTCTGTACTTGCCTTCATGAAACAGATAGCTCAGTGGACTGTTATCCAGAATCATAACTTTACTCAAGTCTGGCTCCACTGAGCTCAGGTCCTTGATGTATGCACCTTGGCGATATGTACAGTGCTGGCGATAGTACCGGGCAGAGAAATACTTGCGCTCTGCTTCCAACCAATCAATAACAGGATCAGCGTATTCCTGGACCGAGGCGGTGAAGATGACAAGATTAAACCATTTACAGATTCTTCGCAGAAATTCATCACAATACGGCCGCTTGTTGACCCAATACAGTATAGGATGCTGTGCAGCGCCTCCGGCGGCGTTGCCCATTCCCAAGGACGCGGTATTCAACCGCACCTCAACCATATGACCACTGCTCCGGCCACCGCCCTTGGACATGCTGTGGATCAGAGTTTCATCCAAATCGAGTATCAAAGTCTTCTGATGCTTGACAGAGGCATCGAGTTTCAAGTATGAGGGCTGACGTCGAGGAATCAACGGGCGTGGCGGAGCCGGTGTCTTGGGATATTTGGTTAAAGCAGCGACGGGAGACGTAGGGGACTTGAGTTGTGCCGAAAGATCTTCGCTACTGGTCTTGGACCGTGTTTCTGCGGATTGCCCCCGGCGATGTTGTTTGCGCTGTCGGAGAGCATCATCATTGTGGAGTTTGATTCGTATCGACCGTCTGGCTGAACTCAATTCTTCGGCTGGATTGAGCGACTTGGATCTCGCGTGCCGACTAGCCGAGCTCGCTGATCCACTGCCTTCTTCTGATTCTGAGGAGTGACCAGAGGTGGATGAGCCGGACGAAGAGGCAGGTCGCGGTGCAATACGGCGGTACCCAGGGGGCTGCGAACTTGCTATCGACGGTGTTGTGGGCCGATTGCCGTGAGATCTGGAAGCATCCAGGCCTCGGCGTTTGCGAACGCCAAAAAGCTTTTTCAACTGAGTTATGGGTGCAAAGAGGCCTTGTTCATCGTAGAAGCATGCCATGAGGTGGACCGCTGGAGACGCGATGGTAGCGAGAAACCATCGAATGGAGCTGATAAGGTTGGACATGAACCTCCGCGGTATCGAGTGCCACGAGCTGGCACGCTTATTGCCGTCCTTGCTTCCGTCGAGCAACGGCGCGTTATCGCCCGCTGCCTGACTAGACTTTTCGTGGTATTTCTCCCCATCGAGATTGTCGTCGTCGTCAAATCCCGGGAACGACTCGGAATGATGCTCGTGTTTGCCATCTGCGGCGTCATTGGACTTGTCATCTGATATCAAGCCAACACTGAGATTGCCTAGGCTGTTTGTTCGGGACGCATTCGGGCTTGGCGAGGGCGAGACACGGGAGGTAATGATGTTGATAGAGTTCATCGTGGACACGGACAGCCAGCCATGAGGCTGTCTAAGGCTGTCCGGATAACAGAAATTGGGCAGGCGGCAGAAATGCTCAAAATTGCCGCCAAGTCGCGAGGAAATGGTGACGGCAGACGGATGCGCGGCCGCGTCGCGGAGGGGAGGTGTGGAAGCCGACGGCGCTTCACGAAATGGTTGTGGGAGGTGATGTCAGGCTAGGGGTGGTTGTAACCGTAACCGTTTCGTGGCTCAGCGTTTAAGACAAGCAATGACTTGGCGATAGAGAGGAGGGTCGAGGTCCGGTTGGCTTGTGAAGCACTTCGCATTGAGCTGGCGGACGGTAGCCAGGAGGTTGGCGGATTGACGAGCCTCAGGATGCGATCGCCATGCGCAGCAACAGTTTGGGCGGTTGTCGTTTGGGGTTGAGGGACAATGTCGGGGTGGAACGGGTTGAGGGCGATGAGGGGTGAGAAGGCAGGCGCGAAGGCAGGCGCAGAGGGCAGGCGCAGAGGGCAGGCGCAGGGCTGGCCAGACTCCAGTCGTCTCGGTTGAGCAACTGGACCAGGTAAAATACCTCTGCACTTTTATTATTAGGTACCTGCCTAAGCGTTGCCTGTTCTTTTCACTTCTTAGTGCTCTTTGCAACCCATCCGGGGCTGCTGGTGCGCTGGCATGCTGGCAAGCCCACAATAGCCTGTTGGCGTCATGATTTGTTTTTGTACTGTCTGGTTTGTTCATTCAAAATCTGTGTGCACTGTCACGTCACGACCCGTCTCCTCGATTCTCAACAGCCTGGCCACGGCCAGGTATGCTCAACACATGGCCCGCGATTGATGCCTGTTCGCCTTCAATGTGCACAACAATTCAAGCAAGTCGCCCGGCTGGCTTCTTTCTGTTCAATCTTCAAATTTCGACTGGTAAAATTACCATCATGTATGAGGTATAGCCTACTTAAAAATACCTACCTACCTTGCTAGAAGTCGGCTCTGACGTTGTGCCCCACCAGCCCCACCAGTTGGCCTCTCAAAACTGGTAGTCCGGTTTGAGTAACTTCACACTTTTTTTTTTTGAGTCATCCAGATGCCGCCCCTGCTTCAAAGCCCCTCGTCGCGAACAAGAGCCAGTCTGCAACACCTACAACATCAACGGGCTCGGCTCTTGCTGCGTCAACATGCCTTCCGCCACTTCAGGCTACGCGCCGGATCTGGAAAAATACCTCAAGTCCTTCAGAGGACAGCCGTTGGAGGCAGCTGTCGAGAATCTTATTTCGTGAGTGGCCGCTCCTCCAAGCAACACGTCGAGCCTCCGCGCCTTTGCAGCAGCAGCAGCAGCGCATCCCAATCCTGCCTCTTGACACTGACCCGCTCTTGTCACTGTCCAGACTTCTCAAGAGGCGGCAAATACGAGGGTCGGAGCCATGCGCCGTTGCCACTGCTCATATTCTTTTACAAGTGGTTGCGCGCTCCAAATGGCATGATGTAGATGGACTCATCGACAATGTCTCTCGAATCGGTCGTCGCTTGGTGGAGGCCCAGCCAAGAGAGCTCGTCATTGGCAATATTGTGCGCCGAATACTTTCTCTTATTCGCGACGAGGCAGTCGAAGATCGAAACGAAGCATCGAGCGAGACGCCAAGCGAAGCGCCCATGACACCTCCTCACCCCGCAGACGCCACGAGGGTTCTACAGTCGCCTCCATCGACCAACACAAAGCAAGATCCCTTTGGCGGCTGCTTGTCTGACCCTGCTGTCCCGCCCTCGCGACCGGGACCTATGCCGTCATACAGCTCTGTCAATGTGCCAAAGTCCCTGTTCCACCTTCTCTCTGTGTCGCCCTCGTCCCTCGGCGATGGTTCTTGCTCGTCGCACCGCAACTCGGGTACTTCGACCCCAACGCGCATTGCACACCAGACAAGTAGTCAAATACATGCTCTGAGATCTGAAGTCATTGACGGAATTGAAGAGATTAAGGATGAGATAAGTCAAGTGGACGACCAAATTGCCGCGCTTGCCGAGGTACAAATTCGACCAGGGGACCACATTGTCGTTCATCAGCCATCGTCAACTGTGGAGCGATTTGTTCTTCGCGCGGCAGCGAAGCGCAAGTTTACTGTTCTGATCGTAACGGAAGCCAATCGGAAACGGGACGAAGAGGTTCAATATGCCAACTTTCGAAAAAAGCTCACGTCATTGGGTATCACGGTCATCAACATCATGAACTCTGGTTTGATGGCCTACATGTCACAAGTGAGCAAGGTGATTCTGGGCGCCAGAACCATAGTGGCCAACGGTGGAGCCGTCACCGATGCGGGAGCTGCGGCTATTGCCAGGGCTGCTCAGAAGCAGGGCACTGCGGTTGTTGTCTTGGCCGGAGTCTACAAGCTGAGTCCGGTGAATCCCTTTGACGAGGACTCGCTCATCGAATGGGGGGATTCGTCGAGCTTTGTGAGCTTTGCCGACGGAAGCATGGTGAATAGTGTGGAGATTCGAAGTGCTGTGACGGAGCTGGTTCCCGCCCAATTGATCGATACTTATATTACCAACTTGTAAGAGGTTTCTTTTTTTTTTCCTGTGGTTTTTTGTCTCTCTCTTCCCTCTTTTTCTTTTTTTCTCTCTTTTAATTCTAGTATTTTCCTTTCTCCTTTTCTTGTTTTTTTGTCCCTTCTCCCCTCTACCCCTCTCTTGGCCTGTGTCTTGAACTCGACATGATGATTGAAGTGGAACACTAATACAGTTCTCTATTGCAGGGGCACCCACTCGCGGGATCACTTGGCCAGCTTGATTGCCGACCACTACAAGCAGGAAGACGCCGACTTTCATATCGGCGATACGAACGACCCATGATTTTCCCCAGCCGTTGCTTTGTATGGATGCACAGACGTTGAAGGCAGCTCTAATGCGACACGATTTACGCATTGACATACACTCAGCATTGGGGTTGGGGATGGGTTGAAAATTGCTGAAAGATGCGCTTGTTTTGAGAGATTTTTGCCAAGGGCGCGCTGCACATGGGCAGTGTCGGCAGAAACGGGCTCTCCCTGGGCAAGGGCTTTGGGTGGCGCATGCGAAATGGACTGGGGGTTGTTACTGACATGGATCAATGATGCAAGCCGGCGGTGCCAGTGCGAGTGAAAAGAGAGCTTGGTCATTGGAGGACTGCACCGCCACGCAGCGTCTCGAGTTGATATGCCGCTCAGCCGAAGCTTAGGACACTTCAATGCACACATGTCTTGTTGATTGGTCCGCGGGCGCAGCTTTGGTGGCCGCCAATACGACGAGTGCACATGTCAATGGCCGCCTTCCACACTTTTCGCACCAGTCTGGTGACTGGAATGCGGGAGGCAGCAGTGCATCAAGCATGCGAGCAGCCAATCAGCCTGGAGTCACTGGTCACATCCCACCGGCGTTTCATTGCTCCGTCTGACAGCCTCGGCCGTTTAATGTTGCGCGATTACATACAATAGACCCCCTGTATGATTTTACAACGGTACATGGCCGGGGGGGCTCTATCCAATAAAACAGCCTTGTATTAAGCCACAAAGGCACAGACAGTACCTAGCTTAGAGCAGCGAATCAGATGCTAAGAAAGGTGCCTCTAAGAAAGTGGCGTTTAGTGGCGTAAGTACTGGGTGTAAAATCATTCAGGGGATGTACTGTACGCGTATTACATACACAGATGCTGGTTTCAATAGATTTAATATGATATCATGTCGCCATTCGAACGCCTTTTTGTCTCCTGCCTTTTATTTTTTTGCACTCTAGCCCTTTGCTACAGCACACAGCTGGCACAACCATCGACAAGAAATCGGGAACAGAACACGCATCTCCTCGCAACAGCATCTCCTCAGAACTGGCTTTTCGCAGTCACAACACATCAAAAGCATAAAAAAAATAAAGCAAACCACCTGCGTCTCTGGGCGGTCATGAGTCGGAACCAAAACACCTCTCACACCCTGGACGGTGCCGCGCCGCCACCGCCCTACTCAGCAACAGACATCTACTCCAACTCGCAATCACCCAGCTTTATGCCTCTCGACGATGCAGCACTGCGCGCCTCCTTCTCCTCCACCACATCCTCCTCTAGCACCGGTGACCATGTCATCTACACGCCTCCTATGACACCTGTTACACCGTCCGCCTTGTCAAGCACAAACAGCCACCATCACCACCACCACCATTCCCCTCCGCAGCTACAACAGCAACGTCTGCTGCCCACGCAGCCTGGAGCGGCACTTTACTTTGCATCACGACCGGCCCCCACCGCAAAAGATGGTCTGCAGAGTGACATTATTATGTATGTCATCAAGGTCCAAGACTCTTCTGTTCCAGGTGATTTCCCCTACCAGGACCACTGGGCAGCCATGGACGTGACCCCTCGGGATTGGGCGACTTTTGTCAACTTCCTGCTGTCGGGTCATGCTACCGGGGGCAGCGAGGCTGTTTTGGACAGATATTCGAGGGCGGGGAAGGCCAGTGACAGTGATGCTACTAGCGACACGACCGGTCATTCACGCTTGGAGGCGCAGCCTGACCATGTGCGTGAGGCGCAACCAGCGGCTCTCGCGGCGAGGAGCACGAGCCAGAGGGCGGTTGAGGCGACCATTCAGCAGTGGAATGATGGTTTTTTTGGGCCCAGGGGAATGAATCTGGTGCTGCATAACCAGGATTCGGGAACAGGCTTGCAGCAGGAAGTCGATGCATGCGCTACCATCTTGGGTGGATTATCCGTTGATGATGGCCACAAGAATGGCATATCCACGAGCCGTACAGGGACCCCAATGGGGCAGCATTACTCTGGAGAGGGAGACAGTAAAGCTGGGCCTCGTAGTCGTCAGACCGGTGGTCCTGAATCCCATCAGCCGCCTAATCAGGAAAGAACTGAAGGTTTTCCTCCCCCTTTTATGGGATCGTTTGGCGGCGGCTCAGAGTGGCGTCGTAATAATGGTCACGATCCCCGGTGCGAGAGTCACCATTGTCACCAGTCCGCCCATGATGAGGCAGACGGGCGTGGTCGTCAGGCTCATTCCGCCGAGAAATACCAACGGACTTCTTCCGCATCGTCAACATCGTCGTCCGTCGCCTCGAGCAGTTCTGGGTCATCGTCCATCGGCTCCCTGCCCGGCTATGACGACATCAAGGAGCACCAGCTTCCTTTCTACGCAGAGAGGCTGCAGGATTGGGCCTCCCACCCGGATCAAATACGGACCAAGAACGATGTCAAGGCGCTCAAGGCAGAACTTCAGGCCACCGCGAAGTCACAGTCAGGAACCACGCGTTTGGTCGCTGCTGTGGACAAACGTGCTCTCAAGAAACAAATCAGAGGGCTGCAGGCCCAGTGGAAATCTATCAAGAAGGCACAGAAGCAAGTGCGCAGGACCCACAAGCGTGAGCGGCGAGAGCGACGACGAGCCGAGAAGCGGGAACGGCGGCAGCAGAAACGTGCAATGAGGAGAGCGTACAAGGAGTTGAAGAAAGCGAACGCTGGCTGGGGAGGTCCCAAGCCTGCTGGCCCTCTGTTTGGGATGCGGATTCCCGTACCTGTGCCTGTGCCTGTTGTGCCTCCGGTTGTATCACGGGCGATGGCGACGGCACCTGTTCCTCCGGGGCCGCAAGGACCGAATACGGCTGTCGAGTATATGCCATGGGGCCATGGCTTTCGACGAGGCTGCGGCGGTCCGTCGACGCAGCGTGGCTCATTCTTCTTTCGACCTGACGGACCGTTTGGGCCCCAAAGACCCGCGTGGGGTGGCCGAGGCTGCGAACGACGCAGACACGCTCTTGGCGGAAGGGCACCAGTTGTCTTCGACCCTGGTTGCCGCGCGGGAGGCAGT
Organism: Claviceps digitariae; assembly: GCA_018360205.1. Lineage (NCBI taxonomy): Eukaryota > Fungi > Ascomycota > Sordariomycetes > Hypocreales > Clavicipitaceae > Claviceps > Claviceps digitariae. Next base: position 11,831 of record SRPT01000835.1, read on the forward strand.
TCTCACCACGACATACCAGGTGCATGGCCCTCAGACAACGCCGCCCCCGCGACGGGCGTCACCGCCTCGGCCCCAGCTCCAGCTCCGGGCCCTGCCTCAGCCGCCAAATACCAGGCCGCAGAGCACCTGGACGCCGAGATGAGCAAACTGGCCATCCAAACCGCGTCACTCGATGCCGGCGCAGAAAAGCTAGGTTTGGAAAAAGCCATGCAAGCGCTGGCGCATAATCGAGATAGACTGCGTATGGAGGCAGATGAGGCTTATGCGAGGGATCTGGCCGCCAGCAAGGCGTGGGACTGACAAATTTTTGGCACAAGGGTAGTTGATAGCCATGATGATAGTTGCCAAGTGTCAAGTTTTATGTCTTTGAATTTGAATAATGACTTTGTTGTGACTGAGCGGTAGGGCAACCCGTACATTCTGTCCACACTCCAGCATGCCAAATTCCTGCACTGCAATGATGTGTCGTGTTTGTCATTACTATATATATTTTCAGATGTGTATCATTTAGGCCGTGTGTAACGATCAGGTGAGTTGGCAGCTTTAATCGCTAGTTTTCCTGGTTTCCCTGTTTTCTTGCTTTCCTGCTTTTTCTGCTTTCCTATATATCCTGTTTTTCTAGTTTTATAGTTTTCCTGTTTTCCCTCCTCTTTCTCTTCCTCTCTTCCTCTTTTTCTCTCTAGCTCTCTTAAAAAATTTTTTTTAAAAGAAACATGTTTTTTTATTATTTTTTATATTATTCTTTCTTTCATTTCCAATCACCTTCCCTCTCTTTTTTCCCTCCCAACAATAGTACACCCACGTCCGAAAGCAGAAATCCATCGCAATCTAGGTTGGTGGCCAGATCTGGGAGTTAGCCCAAGTTGATAGCACCCAAGTCATTAGGCTCTAAATGTTTAGTACATACTTCAAATAAACTGTATACTTTACATAGATGTGTGCGTGCAGCCCCCCTTACAAGCAACCCACGCAAGCATCATCCCATCAAATAGATCATGTCTGTTTTTCTTTTCTCACCTACCAACACAAATACATACTATAGGCCCAGAAATCCACTCTGTGAAATAATTCTCGTATCCGCATGTTGATGCGCCGAGCACATCATCTTTTTCACCTCTTGCCTCTCTACCCACTGGTACTTTTTATCTAGCCCCGTACTCCGAAAAAAGAAACCAAAAAAAAAAAAAAGAAAAAGAAAAGAAAAAAAAAGAAAAAGAAAACACCCCATGAGAAACCCTCACCATCTTCTTTTCTAGTTTTCTAAAAAAGATGACCGACGTGAAGAAAGAGCAGCAAAGAAGAAAGAAACAAAAAGGTTAGAGAAAAAAAGAAGAAAACTCCTAATGTTTCCTCTCATCCTTCTCGACCAGTGCCCCGACGCCCAGATTCCGCCCCACGGCCACCTTGATCTTCTTCCCCTCGGCTGGGTCTCTGCCCACCTCGCCCACCGCGTCGCCCTCGTCAACGGCTGCGTCTCCCTCGGGGCCCTGCTGCTCCTCCCGGTCGAGCTGGGCCCGTAGACCATCCAGGTGGAGGCGCATGCAGAAGGCGTCCTCGCCGTCGGCGTAGTACTTTGTCTCGGTCTTTTCGTTCTTGAACTTGAGGGTGTCTTCGTAGAGGTGCCGGGCTGCGGTGTTGGAGACGCGCACGTGGAGGGAGACGTATTTTGCTTGAAAGGACTCTACCATGGCGAGTTCTGGGGGGGGGTAAGTCAGTTTATCTTATGTCTTAGGTTATCACTCAAGGGGGTTTGCTTTCTGTTTTTTTTTTTTTTTTTTTTTTTTTTTTTTTT
>SRPT01000836.1:0-13622 GCA_018360205.1 Claviceps digitariae
AAAAAAAAAAAAAAGAACGAGAAGAAGAACAAGAAGAAGACGAAAAATAAGTGTATGGTTATAATACGGCAGGCGACGGATATTGATACCCAGTGGCACCACAAGGCGGCTGCCCTCAGCGATGTTTGGTTCTGCGTAGATGCTGCTATCGGCGTTAGTATTTGTAAATTTAGAGCGAGTGTGGGGTGCACGTTGTTTGTTTCAGAAAATATGTATGTCGGGGTCTATTGCACTCATTCATGTGATATCATTATATCCGTTTTGTGTGCCAGATATCCCGTATTGCATATTGATGATTACTGCTAGTTTATCGGTTATCAGGAAGGACTTGTTAACGTTGCATGGTGGCGAGACTGACCATCCAGAGGTCACTCTGACGTGGTGCTTGTTACATCGCAATTTGTACGCACCCTATCTCTTTGATGGTCATAAGGCACTAAGTGGCTGCTGAAGAACATGAATGGATATTCAAGGCGAAGAAGGGATAGTTTATTAAAGAGGTACATCAAATACACGCATTTATTTTAAGGACCTCATTGTGAGTCCGTGACCGTTGGCGCCATAAATACACTCTAATCCTTGAATGATTTTACAAAGGTACAAGCCCCCCACTTTAGCAGGCGAATACACGTGACCTTTTACATAGCCGTTAGTAGGGGTCCTTGTAATATAGCAAGGGACCTATAAGTACTTTTCCCTCTCTATAGAATAGGTAGGGACTAATGTACTGGTAATTTCCGGGGTGCCACCTGATTGGTCCGATCACCCCCTGCAAAGTCATTTTGTAAAATCATTCAAGGGCTAGAGTGTAGTGGGCGGACCCACGAGCCCCTCACGTCCCGTCACGTGGTCACCTGTCAAGCTCATCGCCCGTGTTAATGACTAAGCAAATTGTGCCGTTTCTCATCCACTCTTCCCCAACTTTCGATCCTTCAGCTCTGCAGAAAGTGGGCGCCGCAACCACAAGGGTCTCACACGTTACCGCGCTTTCACATCCTTCATCTCCCTGGTCGCAGGAGCTTTCGACCGACGCCACCAGCAACCTGCGCGCAACGAAGCATGTTATGAAATCCTCCTGCGATCGCGCTTACGCCTTGGGACAAAGCTGCCCCAACGAGCTGGCGTGACCTCAAAAACTACGAGACGACGCCATGGCCGAAGAAGACAAGGAGTTCTCGTCTTTCGACGAGACTGCCTGGAAGGCGCAAGACGCTGCGGATGATCGCGAAATCGCACGCCTGCTAGAGCAGAGCCAAGATGGGGCCAACGGTGGCCTCAAACTTGACGATACCCCATTCGATCAGACGAACAAGGCCGACGACGCCGAAGATTTCGAGGACATTAGCGATGACGACCTTCCCGAGGAAGAACCCGGCGGCAGCGCTTCTCTGGAGATACCAGCGCTTACTGATGATGGAGGAACCAGCAATGATGCGGACGATCTTTTCGGAGAAGGGCCTTCCTCGCCTACAGACCCCGTGGCTGGACCTCCTTCCCCGGCGACTCATGTTCGTGATACCGATGGTGGCGACGATCCCCACCCCGTCGACGCGAGCCTCAGTTTTTCGGCCCTCAATTTTGACCTCGATCCTCACATGAACGGTGCTGCCAACCAAGACCCTGATATTCCAGCCCCGGCGGAGACGGTCGAAGATTTGCTCAAAGCAGCGTGGCCTGCATTCCGAAAAGGTCGTGTTCTGACGTGGAGTGAGCTCTTACCGCCCAAAAAAGCGATATGGAAAGAGAAGAAACCTGCGAAAAAGCCTAAGCATCTCGTTACTAGTAAACTCACGTTGGAATTGGCCGTCGACCAGGAGAAGACATTTCGCATCCCAGGAAATGACAAGCCAAGCACTAAACAACGACCTTCAGATACGACATTTGCCACCCTTGTCCGATGTGACACGGGGACAGCCGAGCAGGCTGAAGACACGTTACAGTTCGACCTAGATCAGGAATCGGACTCCGAGACCGTCATGGGCTTTACTTTGAGAGACATTGAGCTCGCTTGTCAGGACTACGACGTACAGATCACAACCGTTGAAAATGAGTTTCAGAGGCGTGTGACGGCCGAGAAGGAGCTGCTCAAACAGAAGAAGAATTTGGAAGAACAGGATGATGAGTGGGATGCCGAGTTTCTCATGGACACCACAGACGATCAGGGACACGGACAGCAACAGCAGCCACAACGTCGACAACATCAAGGACCAAGACAACCACAGCAAAAAGGATCGGTTGGTTTTGCATTGCTCGACATACCACGGTATACTGCTCCCACTTTTGACAATTTCGAAGAGGCAACGCGTCGCGGCGCAAAGCGAGTTCATTTGGATCTAAATGACCCTCACCTTCTTCTCGAAACAGATAACATGCAGACTCGCACGAAACGGCCACGATTGGACTCCAATGTCAAACGGATGGCGAATGGGAATATGGGCCGAGATATCTCTCAGCGCTTCAACATGTCCAACGACGAGGCATACGAGTTGCTGAAGGAAAACCATCAGAGCAAAGTTCGTGCGACACTGGGCAATATCTCGGTGGAACACAGCATGCCTGCTATCAAATTGACCTGGCCATATTACAAAGTCAAGTTGGGCGGTACCACAGACGAGTATCACCGCCCACGCTTCCGCTACAAGAAGTTTGTTGGGCATGCCATTAAATTTGACAAACCTCAGCATCACAAACGAAAGTTGATGAAGGGCAAGGCACATGAAGTTTTTCGTTCTTCAAAAGACCTTAGTCTCAGCGATAATTCGACAGCTGTCCTCTTCGAATACTGCGAACCTCGTCCGCGGGTGCTCAACAATTTTGGCATGGGGAGCAAATTGATCAACTACTATCGGCGCAAGGAGAATAGTGAGGATGAGCAGCTACCCAAGCAGGACTTGGGCGAGTATCGAATGTTGCTGCCGGAAGATCGGTCGCCGTTTTCTCTGTTTGGCACCGTCGATGCCGGCGAGACCGTCCCGACTCTGCACAACGAAATGTATCGAGCTCCCGTCTTCAAGCACACGCCCCGTAGCACCGACTTTTTGGTTGTCAGAAGCACAACCGGTGTCGAGGGCTCGAAATGGCATCTTCGCAAGATTGATCACCTGCATGTGGTTGGTCAGACCTTTCCGTCCGTCGATGTCCCTGGTCCCCACAGCAGACGCGTTACGAACGCGTCCAAGAGCAGAATGAAGATGCTGGCTTTCCGCATGATAAGGCATAGCAAAACCGACAACTGCCAGCTGTCAGACATTACCAAGCACATTGCGGAGTCGACGGATACTCAGAATCGACAGAAACTGAAGGAGTTCCTGCAGTACGATCGAGACAGTGGTGAGAAGGGCATGTGGCGCCTCAAGCCCCACGAGATTATGCTGGACGAGAACGCCATTCGGGCCATGATCAAACCCGAAGAAGTCAGTCTTCTCGATGCCATGCAACTCGGCATCAAGGAGCTCGAGGACGCCGGCTACGACCCTAGAAATGCAAACATCGAGGATGATGTCATGGACGTGGACGGGGATGATGACGACGATGACGAAGGCGGAAACAAAGCCGCAAGGGCAGCCAAGAAGACATTAGACAAGCAGGAAGAGACGCTGGCGGACAAAATGGCGCCATGGAAAACAACCAAGGCCTTCATCGATGCGTGTGCCCAGAAGGCTATGCTTCAACTGCATGGCGAGGGCGATCCGACGGGCCATGGTCTAGGATTCAGTTTCATCAGGACGTCGATGAAGGGAGGGTACATTGAAGCCGTTCAAGGACCGTTGGCCACATCTGCAGACGCCATGGAACGTGAGAAGCGCGCTAACGGCGGCCACGCATACAACGTGAAGAAGCAACAGGCCATGTACGAAGAAGGAATCAAAGAAATCTGGGAGAAGCAAAAGGCCACGCTGTCGGATGGCCAGGAACATGACGACAAGGACGTTGCCATCAACGAGGACGAAGACGATCGCTTCAACGTACACTCGGCAGCAACCCCGGCCCAATTCGATGAAGGCGCGAGTCAAATTAGTGGTTTCACATCGTCCAGCCGCCATCTCAAACGGGCCATCCGAATCACGAGAGAGGTCCGCCTGCCAGACGGAACGATGCAGTCACGAATCGAAGTCGTACACGACCCAGTCGTCATTTCGCAGTATATGAAGCGGCGAACTGAAGCTGACTTGGAAAGCAAAGAGTATGTGTCGCCCGAACACGGAAGTAACTGCTGTCACCACCACCGGCGTCATCGACCTGAGGCCCGCCAAGTCGGGGCGCGTTTGCCAAGGGAGTCGTCGGTCCAGGCACTGCACAAGCGCGCATGCCCGCGTGACATGATGAGAGTCTCGTCAAGGGGACAGCTAGTGCCGTCTCCGGGTTCCTCGATTGATGTGATTGGATTGGAGTTTAGAGCACCTGCTTACGTTTATCTATGCACAGCATCTACAGCTCCCGGCCTACGGGCAATGCCGATCATGACCGTCTTACAAACCTTAGGTAAGTTTTTCTCGGGTCTCTTTATAAGACTTGGTCTTTTTAATATTTTCGATATATGTTTTTTTTTTCTTTTAAAAAAAAGAATTGTCCTCTTTCCTTTTTAAAAATAAAAAAAAATAAAAGTTAAAAACCTTAGACCATCCCTGGATACTAATCAAGATGGCTGTTTAGGATCAAAAAGGAGCTCGAGCGGCTGGAAAAGAACAAGGCCCGAAGACAAGCTCGAGAACAGCAAAAGGAACTGCATCAAAAGGCCAGCACCGGCGATGCTGGGTCCCCCGGATCCATGGACAAGATCCCTACGGGAACGACTCGAAAGTGTGCCAATTGCGGACAAGTCGGGCATATCAAGACAAACAAAAAGTATGGAACCCTTGACTTCCCCACCTCCCTTTGTGCCGTTTGATTGGTCGTCTGTTGCATCCAAGGAGCCTGGTGAGAAGAGCCAAAGTCGAAGGAGAAAGAGCGCGTTGCGTCGAAAGATGGAGGAGTCCGATCGTCAGCTCTTGAAGAGGCAGCGAGCTGCTGCCCGTCAAGCAAAGAGAGACGAAGCAGAGATGCAGCGAAAAAAGGCAGAACAGGAACGGTTGGAGAAGAAGAACCACGAAGCTCAAGTAAAGGAGTTGAAGCGAGCGGAAGACGAGCGTCTTCGAGAGCAAAAGAGGGCGCGACGGGATGCACGGAGACAAGAAAAGCGCCGTCAAGCTGAGGTGCAGAGACAGCGAGCCGACGAGGCAAGACAAGCAAGACAGGCGGAGCGCCTCCTTCGAGAGCAGGAGAAACAGCGCGCGAGAGAAGAAAAGGCGAAAGCTCGTCCAAAGTACAATTATGGCCGCTGCCCGATTTGATTAGTGTCACGGGAATTCGTGGGGGTCTTTTGGTCGTCGTTGGGCTGTTGTTTTCCTCTTGTCCCCTCTCTCATTTTGTTCCTTTTTTGTTTGTTTTCTTCTTGATTTTTCCACGCTTGAGCCAACTGGACACGGCATCCGTGACATGTTTGCACTTTTTCATGAAAACCCATTTACATCACGTCAAGAATCCTGCTAACGACTCCTTTCTCCCCCCCTTCTTTCAAGGTTATGTCCTCTGCTTAACGGCACGATGAAATCGGACAACGGCATCGCCGAGCACGGCGGATTTGGTAACTACAATGCGCCCAAGATGGGAGCAGGCTCGCCGGGCGCGTAAACGGAACGAAACGTCCTGACAGGTGACGATGGCTGCGTTGGGCACATCTGGTGACTTATTTCGTCTTTTTTTTTTTTTTCTCACTGGTTTTTTTTTTCCGTCTTGTTGAGCGCTCTGAATGGGTATATCAGACCCCCCTAGAAGCTTCTACCAGCTTCATGACCCCATGCAAGCTCTTGTTTTGCTTCGTCTTTCCGAAAAGATACTCCACGGCTGCGCGGCGTAAACGGCGTTTTTTGGTCAGTTTTTGAGAGCACGGCGGTTGGGTCGTTAGGGTGGTTGGCAGCGGAGTGGGTTGCAAAATATAGGAAAGGGGGCAATACAGGATGGGTTGGCTTGTTTTTTTTTTTTTCTGACGTGGGTGACTTTTGGGAGGGGTTGGTGGCTTGAGGTCCGGGGATGGGTGGTTTGAGATATGGAGGTTGGTGGTTTGAGGTCAATGGTTGGCTTTGGCAATTTGGCAACTTGGTAGGCAGCGCGCATTACTTGCTCAGACAGTCTAGGTGCTATAAATGCAAGGAGAATTTGACCATTGTGTCCTCTGGATGGGTGTCGTGCTTGTTCTTGGCCGTGGAGGTAGATATATTGGGGGCGTGGAGTGGACGTGGACGTAGATCTGTAAACGACACGGCAAGCATTGCTGTTTTCTTTTTTTTTTTTTTTCTCTCTTTATAGTGCATAATCCTTTTTTATCATGGCGTTTAGATATGTCCTCTTATTTTACAGTGTGTATGTAAGTCTTGTTAACTTCCAAGGTTCTTTATACTTTCTTCCTGTACATCTCAGATGTACGCCCGCGCAGCCAATCCATGTCCCCACCAAAAACTACTACCAGCAGACTAGCCTGCCATTGACGCAAGTGTGGTTTGCGCACCGTATGTCGTGATGGTTTTTCTTTTTTTTTTTTTTTCTGAGTGTCACATTCATACTGACTTCTATGTGAACGTATGTACATATATATGTGTGTGTGTAACATCACCGGTCCTGTCCCTGTTGTACGGATGGAAAATGTAGTTCTTCCCCGTCTAACTACTTACATATCAATGATGCATAACGCCAAACACTCCTCCTCCAAACCCGTATATACAAACCTCTAATCCCACCGTTTGTCCATCCATCCAATATTCGGCATGGATTGTGGAAAGGCGAGCTGGGAAGTGTGGTGCGTGAATTATGAGATGCGGGGGTTGGGACGTTGTATGGGGTTGTATTCCGGGGGGGCCGAAAAAAAACAGAAAAATCATAGATGAAATGAAGAACTAAGAGCAATGAAGTCAAAGAATAAAAAAGAATAAAAAAGAAGAGGAGTCTGCGCTCGTGCGTCACTGCGCGCCTTAAAACACGCAATAGTGATGTATTCAGCACCAGGACAAGTGTTGAGTCTGGCCATGGATGAGGGATGAATCCATTTCCACTGTTTCACGTATATGCTAGCCATTCTTTATCGGTTCTCCAAAAGGAACACTATTGTTGTTGTTGTTGTTTCGCAGCTAGACGCAAAAATTGGCCTTTTTGGTACGTCAATCGCAAAGTCTGCTTTTCATTGACCTACCATCCCGTCATTCTGCCATCTGCCCGGGTCAGAGATATGAACAGGGAAAGTTGGCAACTTTTCTGGTTGATGACGGATAGACGGTTTCTGTGCTGCTCAAACGTTCTATGAGCGGACGGTTCGTTGAGGGAGCTTTTGCTCTGCATGAGCACGAACGGGCACCCGGTTTGGTAAACAGGATCAAACTTCTAGGCAGCTCTACATTGGAGTATGTGGATGGGCAGCGTCGATGCTGTGATGCTCTTGCTGGACTATAGCGGGTGTTTACGCTCGAGATATTATAGGCGCAGCTAGATTGATAGTCGTTACAGGCGAGCTGCATCTCGCTGCTTCTTCCAGACTTCCATCGCCAATAGAGAAGCCCATCATAGTAGGAAACTTGAGCAAAGTTGGATATGGCAAGTTTCCAAATACCTGGTTCATCACCAAACACCGGAGAGCCTTCTATGCAGAGGAAAACAAAGACGGATCCAACCCAAACATCACATTCACCAATCACTTAGCCAAGACGTCACGCCCAGCTTGCACTATCGAGTGTCGGCTTACTCAGTTGTTTGGTGCCAATCGAGCCTTTCAGACGATCTGTCGTTGTTCGTCATTGTGAGTCGTGACAAACCGTTTCGGCCCGAAACAAGCTGATATTTTCATTCGCCAATTACCACATCGGGCTATGGGGAACATGAGGCCGCAGCGTCATGACGTTTTGAACTTCGGAGCATGTGGTGTAATGTGCACACTGCATATCAACCTATTTTTAGACATGTCGGTGGTCGGTGCCTGTCAGATGGGGCGGGGTTCCGTGTCGCCAATCGGTTCGTGTTTGGACCATGTCGAGAATGCATCTCTCCTGCATGGCCTGATGGCCTTGAATTTGGAAGCAACTTGAGATTCCAAAAGTTACAGCTGGGCGTATGTATGAGCACATCTGCGTTCGTGCGTACCGATGGCTTCATCTCCAAAGCTGTCGCCGTCACGATATTTTGCAGGGTGACCGGTCTGCGGCGTCAGCACTGGCGGCGGCTGTGTAGGTTGTGTTTCACAGCCAGAAGCTGTATGGAAATACTGAAGGAACGAATCCAAGTCTGCAAAGAAAGGGGGGGAGAACATTGATTGTTCGTGTCAACTCTCTCTGCAGCTGACCAATAGCGGAATCCCCTCTGCTTCGTATTCTCCTTCACGAGGCTAACATTTGAGAAATACCGACTGCTCGGGCATTTGAACCAAGAGAGATCAATTGATCAAGAGTACCCCTAGGTCAAAAACATGAAGGCTGATAAACCTGACCTACGACTCTCCCGAGAAAGCAAGATGCAATGGAACCACCATAACGGACAATCCCGTTGCCGCTTATGCCGGGCAACTTAATTCAAGAGACAGTGAGTGAGTGAGTGGACCTGGTAGTAGGGTTACGCTGCGTGACGCAGTAAAAATAGCAACCACGTGGAATGACTGCACGTTGTGACAAGCGACACTTCCTGTGTATGTACATATGTACAGTGGGATGACAATTCTTTTTGTACGAAGGCAAGTATCGCGAATTTAGCCGATTAACGGGTAAATTCAACAACAACCCTGTTTTCTGTTTTTTTTTTCTTTGTATAATTAGCTTCTTTATTAGCTTCTTCGTCGGATCAGCTTCTTTATCGGATTAGCTTCTTCATTAGCTTCTTCATTAGCTTCTATAAAACCTGCCTTCCCTCTTCTTCATTAGCTTCTTTATTAGCTTCTTTGTTAGCCCCTTTAAAGTCTGTTTTTCCCTCTTTTCCCTAGCTTCTTCCCTAGCTTCTTCCCTAGCTTCTTCCCTAGCTTCTTCCCTAGCTTCTTCCCTAGCTGTTTTTTTTTCCTAGCTTCTAATAGGCTGCGGGCCAGAACTAACGCCTTAGCTATGTTTAAGGCTCTGCAAGCTCAAAGCATAGGGTCTTTCCTATGCGCAAATCCAACGAATTTATCCAATCCTAAAGTTAATAATAGCGTATACAATTAATTAAGAGGCTATATAGAATAACTATAAATCTCTACTGCGTTCTAGTTAGCTACGCTTTATCTCTAAGGAAGAAAGAGACCTTCTTTATAATATAATCCAGGAAAACCCTTATATTTAGCACTCTAAGCTGCTAAAAGCTATTAATTATAAATGCAGCCTTTAAAGCATCTAATGGCTTCTTTAGTTAATAAATTTATAGAAGTAGCTATAGAAAAAAAGACCTCTTATAACTAACTAATATACAGCTTAAAGGCTTGCGTAAGCATAATAATATTATAATCTTAATTAGCGGAAGGTTTAGTTTTCTAACAAGACAAAGGTCTAACCTCTTTTTTCCTCTTTTTATCAGCTTCTTCGTTAGCTTTTTCATTAGCTTCTTCATTAGCTTCTTTATAGCCTGTTTTTACTGTCTTTTTTAACCTCTTTTTTATTATATATGCCCTAACCTCATCGGCCGCAGTGGAGCTTTTTTCCGGCTCTTCTAACCTCTTTTTTTCTCTTCCCTCTTCCCTCTTCCCTCTTTTTTTATCCCTCTTATAACCTCTTCTTTATTAGCTTCTTTAGAGCCCATTTTTGCTGTCTTTTTTAACCTCTTTTTTATTGTGTATGCCCTCCTCTTTTCTTGGCTATAGCAGAGCTTTTTTCTAGCTCTTCTAACCTTTTTTTTTCTCTTCCCTCTTCCCTCTTCCCTCTTTTTTATCCCTCTTATAACCTCTTTTCTAACCGCTGCTGCTAACCGCTGCTGACCGCTGCTGCTGACTGCTACTAACCGCTGCTGCTGACCTTATAGGTTGAAAAAACTAGTGGAATGCAACTAAAGTTTACATTCACAAGACCGACTGACTAAATCCGACTTTGTAATGTGCAGCTAAAGCCTAAAAAAGATAACCTTAGCTAGATATTCTAGTTAATATTTAAATATAACTATTAATGCAATTTAATACCACTTTATAGTCGGGTTACTGCATAGGATATTTTAGAGCTTTATAATAACTAGCTTCTAAATAATATCTAAAGTGGCAATATTTTTATATAGAATAATACACTAGTCCACACAGCTTATATTATCCACAAGCTCTTTTAGGACCTTAGAATTAAGGTTATAACTTAGCCTGCTAATTCCCCTAATTTAAACCTAATTAAAAACCTATAGGCACTTTTAAAAGAAGGCATTTATAAAGACTGCCTATAGCTATAATTTACACCCTATACTATAGAATATTAAGAAGAATTAGTGTAAGCTGCTCACAATACTTAGCATTAAATTAGTCCTAAAATCCTTAGAAATCTAATAGATATAATGCCCTATTGTGTTAAAGCAATTATTGCGGCAGATAGCTAGTACACAAAATACTAGATTTTTTTTTCCTTTATCCCTGCCTTTTTTATTTTATCTAACCGGCTAAAATCGGCTAAATTCGCGATACTTGCCTTCGTACAAAAAGAATTGTCATCCCACTGTATGTACATGCATTTGCCATGTTTTGCAGGCTTGAGATCGACCGCATATGCGGTTGGACGTGGTGTATCATTTTTGTCGTCAATGGTTCGAAACATGATCGGCATCCATGCAAGCGAGGCGCGCTGTCGAGGCGCGGTGACCTGGATGCGATTCCAACAGAAAGTGGTTGATTGGCTCCTGAAGCGCCGTGTTGCGATGGCTGTGATGGCAGTTTCCGCTGCGGAGGCGTACAGCACGCACTGTGCCATGCACACAATGGCTCGGAGTGACATCGCGCGCCATTGTGCTTGGTAACAACCAAGACCGTGCCACTGGTTGAGGTCAGATAGATCCCTGCTCAAATCGAGTCAAGTTGTCTTTTTTTCTCTCGAGGCTTTGCAACATCAGAAGAGACGGGTTGCACAGGCGCTTACAATGACGGAACACAGACAAGCGATGTTTAGCTTCATGGAAGTCTTGAACGTGGCTGTGTACATATGCATGTACCACTATTGCTGTCTCGTTCTCCCCAGATTTTTGACCTACGGTGGCTTACAGCCACTTGCGTGCCCTTTGTTGTCACTTCAATTCCCCAGGGATGCTTGGGACTTTGCTTCGACTTTCGGCGTATCAGCTGCTTCGATCGGAATTCGTAGGGTGACTAGAGTAACGGCAGAAGTGCTGCTTGCGTACAAGGTGCCAAGGTCTCGCGGTCCCAAGCACCGGAATTCGGCCACAGCTTTGTCGATCATCACAAAGCCATCCAACGGGGCCATCGCATTTGTGATTTGTGGTTTCCTGGGAACTTGATGGTCCACTTGTTCCGCCAGCACGCAAGCTACATGCCATCGCATCGCAGTTTGGGAGACGCAATTGGCTATTGTCGTCATTATCGTCAGCGTCGTCAGTCCCCCGCATCAGGAATGGCAATCGGGAGGCACATTCGGCAAAGGACGCAAAGGAAGACCACCAGGCTTCAGGCGGAGAAGGAGAATCAGGCGTTGGAGATGATGACAGACGATGGAGGAGGCCATCAGTGTCACGAATGTGTCTGTGCTCCATCTCGAACTGAATGAAATGCCTGAACTGGTAGCCTCATTTTGCACACCACTGGCCAATGGTCATTTTCCACTTTGCTTTTGCACTTGCAGGGTTATTAATTTGTTATTGAGCAGCGACGCGGGAAGAAGGAAAGAGCGACCATTGATGGGCCACCCCTTGGAGCCGCCCTTAGAGTGAGCTAAGACGCCAACAGGGTGACGGGACCCACATAAATGGATATGACAGTCGTTCGTTCAAGAAATGTCAGAAAGGGCCGAGACGAGGGCTCCTGCCTGAGTGCGAAGCTGGAGCAGCGGGCTTCTGTTTGCTTGAAGTGAAGCAGACTATACTGCATCACTCTCTTTCGTCTCCCTTTTCGTCTTTTTTTTTTTTTTCGTCTTTTGCTGGGCCAGTAGAGCAATGCCGCACTATAGCGCAGGGGTCTACCGCAGATGGAGGCCCACAGAGGAAACGGGAAGGAGGGAAGGAGGGAAAGAGGGAAAGAGGGAAGGAGGGAAAGAGGGAAAGAGGGAACAAGAGGTCGCACATGCAAGCTGCCCAGTGCAGGAGGCACTTGACATTGGCAATCATTGTTTAGTGGGCCAGACTCGGACTCACAGAGTTTCCCAGGCCGTGCTGGACTGGCGCTACAAGCACAATGCCAATTGTTCCACCTCACCGAAACCAAACAGACCACGACCACGAGTCCACGAGTCCACGACGAGTCCACGAATCCCCGGACTGACTCTGGCCCTGCCTGGTCGCCTGCCCGCGTTTCCAGTTTCCAGTTTCCATTTTGTTTTGTTTTTTTCGTCGCCGCGGCTGCGAAATTTGCTCCTTTCGCGAGTCACGACCCAGTACGGCAAAAATGATATTGTGCCGTGGCTTCGCCGAGTCTACCATGATGGACAGACAGAACCAGTTTCATCCAGCTTCCAGCCTTGAGCGACCAGAGACTAGTAACCAGCGAGCGCACGCGGCAAATTGCAATGAGATGTTCACTGGCAGATTTCGAGAGAAGCAGGCGAAACAGACAGCCTGCTAAGCTACCACGCACGACACACGAGACAGCAAGGCAAGACATGATACATGGCCTGACGCCACCTGGCTCACTAATCCCCGAGCCACTGGGACGGCTGTCAGGACAAGACAGCCAATATCCCACCGCGTCCAATGCAACCAGTAACTACCTAGGTACAAGGAGGTGTGGATTATGCTGTTTTACAAAATGTACAATACAAGCCACAAGGAAGCACGCGGAAGCGCGGAAGCACGGGAGCCAACATTCTGGACGGCGGACACGGACAGAGCAGGCCGTTTCCAATTCCCAACCACAAACTGACACCATGATGTCGTTCCGGCTCCGGTGCGCGCATATTCGAGAAGGAAACGGCCAATGTCCATCTGGCCTGTCCATCTGCCCGTCGGCTGGGACGCAGCCTCGACTCGCCGACGCCTCGACTCAGCAAAGAGCACGCATGCAGGCCTGGGATGAGCCAAGGCGACGAAGGAGCACATCTGCTGCTCGCGGCTGGCCCCTGTCTGGCATGAGGCTCCTGCTGGTGACTGCTCCGGTGGAGGCATCATTGATGTGCGACAATTTGAAGTTGCAACTCGTGCTCGTGCTCGTGCTAGGTAGGGGCCCAGGGCTGGCTGCCGCGCTGGCGTGCCGTGCGGGACTCGCGGATCCCCACTGATGCTGGTTTTTGCAGTTGGGATTCGCAATTCGCACACATGCAGCTTCATGGCCCCAGCTTGTGCCCCCCAGCTTCATGCCTCGAGCCCATGTTCCCAGCCCATGCACGCCCCCCCTCCTCTCCCCTCCCCCTTCTCCCCAGTCCATGAGGCTACAGATAACATGAGGGTTGGTCAACTAGCTCACCTGAGAGTTGCTCCACTAAAAATAGCTAACCTGAGAGTTGCTAATACAATAG
>SRPT01000837.1:0-13616 GCA_018360205.1 Claviceps digitariae
GTAAATTAAGCTAATAGTTAATAAAGCTTTCTTTCTTTTTAAACTTTAGTTTTTAATTATTTTTTATATTTTATTTTTTATTTATAATAAAATTATATTATTATTAATAAGCTAGCCTAGCTTAGTTTATTTCTTTATAATATATAAAAAAGGTATTTAAGTTTAAAATATAAAGCTATTCTTTTTAATAAAATTTAGCTATATTTTTATTATTATAAAGCTACTTTTTTTAGTATAAAAATAATAGTTTTAAATATTATAAAAGTTATTTTTTTTTTATTAAAAAATACCTTATAAATTTATAGTTAATAGTAACTACTAATTAGTATTAATATAACCTTAAAAAGATTATAATAAAATAAATAAAGTATTAATATAAAAAGAGTTATAAATATAATATATTAATATTAATAATAATACTAAAAAGCTAAACTAAGTAAAATAGTATTATATTTAGAGTTTTTTACTAGTATTAAGGCTAGGTAGGTTTAATTATATAATATGCCTAATTAGTATCTATAAATTATGCCTTCCTAAGGTTATGCTATTTTACTAAGGTTATGCTATTAAGGGTAATTCTAATAAAAGCATTTTAATTTAATTAAAAAAAATATTTTTTAGTTTTTTATTTTAATAAATATTTTAAATAACTTAAATTTATAATAAAAAGTTATATTTTATAGAGAAACTTTACGTAAATAAATATAAACTTAAAACCTAAAAAAGCTATAAATATATACTTTTTATAAATTGCAGATAAATTATATACTAAAATAAGTATATTAATTTATGTAAAATAATATAAAATATATAGAAACAATATAACATTATATATATTTAAAAATAATTTTTTAGAAAATTCTATAATTCTCCCTATACTTTTCCCTATTTTATTAGATTTATTTACTCTTTTTTACGCTAAACCTAATCTGGCTTCTGCTGCCCGATTAGCAAGGAAAGTGCTGACCCAATAGCAAGACTCGCAAATATAAGAGCAAGCTATTGCCTTTAATACACTTAATATATTATTACTATAGTCTATAAGACTTAGTATAACTATATATATATATATATAATAAAACCTATAATTAAAATTTTAATTAAAGATTTAATATAAGCTAATTAATTATAAAGTAGCTAACTAAATAACTAATTACTTAGTGTTATAAGGAATATTATTTAACCTTTAAGTTATTTACTCTATAGTATAACTTTAGATTAAATTTATATAATAATAAAGGATTTTTAAAAGGTTTTAAAACTAAATTCTTTATTACTAGAATTAGGGCTTTTTAAAAGTATATCTATATAAAAATAACTTTTTTAAGGTATATTAAGAATATTATAAAGGGATTAAAATAATAGGTATATTAGTAGTTAATTTATTTAGCTATAAGTCTATTTATTTATTTTTCTATAAAAATATATTTTATAGAAAATAAAATATAACTTATAAGTATTAAATATTAATAATAATTTAATAATATACTTAAAGAGTATATAAAGATAATAATTACTTTACTACCTATAATTATATAAATTAACTAGCTTAGCTTATAATATAATTTATAACTATAAATAAATAAATAAAAATTTAAGAAACATTTTAATATATTTTAAGACTTAGAATTACTATATTATATATACTAAAAGTTATATATTAAGCTTTAAATATTAGAAGTTAAGCTTATAGCCTTACTTATAGCACTATATAGGTCTCTTAATTACTACTAACTAAGCCTTACTACCTTAGTACGTAGAAGGCAAGATCCTTTATAAACCCCTTATATCTAATAAATAATAATGTTCTTTTATATTAATACTATTATTTTCTTTTTTTTAAAAGCTTTATTAATTATTTATTAAATTATAGCTTTAAGGTTTTATATAGTAAATACTATATTAATAAAGTTAGCTAAGAGAGTTATAAAGCCTTAAGAAAGAGTTTTATAAGAAGTATATATTACTTTTATATTAAAGGTATAAAGAAATTTATTTTATATACTTTATAGTAATACTAAATTTCCATAGCGCTTAACCACTACGCTAAAGGGTAAGTAGTAAAGGTATAATTATTTAACTAGCTTTAATAAAAGGAAAGTAAACTTAAAATTAGAATTCTAAGTAATAAAGAAATCTTATATTTAGTTAGGTTTTTTATTTTATTAAGTAACTACTAATTAGTAAAAATATTATATAAGTAATTATATAATATATATAGCTAAATAGTAACTTAATAAAGGTTTTTTTATAACTAAATATTACTATAAGAAGCAGAGGTTCTAAATATAGCTTAGTATAAATTGTAAAGGCTGCTAGCGTAATTCAATTATTATTATTATTATACTAATTTTATTATTATTAAGCTATTAATTATATTAAGCTTTAAATAATAATTCTAATATTATAATTATCTTTTTATAAGTTTAATAAAATAAATTAAAGCTTAATACTTTAAATTATAAATATTAAAGTATAATATTAGGAAGTGTTTTTATTTAATATAAAATAGTAAAGTAACTATCCCCTTAGTGCTAAGAAGGCTACACCTTTAGACCTATATATAATTTTATAGCTTACTTAATAAAAGTTAAGAAAATATAGATAAGTACAGAGGTGTAGCCCTCTTAGCAGCAAGGGGATAGTATTATTATATTATAAAGCTTAAGAAAGTTTAGCATTAAAGTAAAAAAAAAACCTAGCTTTAAAGGTAGTAAAGAAATGCTACTAAGACAGGCATAGATAGTATAAAGTAGGACCCCTATAGTGCTCTGTACATAATTTATACCTCCTCTTATCCTGTGCAAACTTTGACAGCTTTCGTGGATGACACCCTTAGCCCACTACTTTAGTAAATTCATCTCTAGGCTAGCTGATTCTATTCCTCCTAATATCAAGAGTCCTTTAATTAGCAGTGCGCTGTCTATACCGGCTTGAACTACTGTGTTCTGCAAATTGTTCAGTGAAGTCGTCAGTTCTGATTCCTCGATACTGTGCTGTGTCTACAGAGACAATCTGCCGCTCTCCTGCTCTATGTTGTCGCATGTATTCGCGGACGGGCACCATGGCAGCATCTCGGCATGCTTCCTTGATATCGCTTCCCGATAATCCTGCGGTAATTTTCGACACACGGTCTAAATCGAAATCTTCGTCGACTTTGGCATCTTGCAATATAAGTTGTAGAATTCTTCGTCGCTGTTCAAGGGCTGGAAGTGGCACGGGCAACTTCTTGGGCATGCGTCTCAAGATCGCTTCATCAATGTCGTTGATTCGGTTTGTTGCTCCCAGAACGACGATCTGTGCCGGCATACCCGACGAGTTAGCCGATGTGAGACCATCCCACAGTGTCATGAATCTATTATTCCAAACGAGTCAGCAAACTTTTACAAGAAGAAGGACAGGTGTAGTTATACTCGGCTTTGACCATGCCACTGGCTTCATGCTCTCCACTTCTGCGCGTCCCTAGAACTGCATCGATTTCGTCGATAAAAATAATTGCTGGCTGCATTTTGCGGGCCAGGGAGAAAACGGCGCGGACTATTTTGTTGGAATCGCCGTACCACTTCTCCGTCATTGTCGATATGTGGAGATTTATAAATGACGCACCACTCTCACGGGCTAAGGCCTTTGCCAGCATTGTTTTCCCACAACCGGGCGGTCCAAAGAGAAGCACTCCAGAAGGAGCAGAGAGTAAAGATGCCGCATGAGAAAACAAATAGGGCATCGTGAGTGGATAAATGACAGATTCTCTAAGCTCCTCAATAATCGCGTCCAGGCCCCCAATATCTAGTGATGCAGCGACAATTAGGACTGCTGATAAGTGATCCACGGGTCAAAATTCAAGAAAGACGTACCTTCGAACCCGACATGAATATCTTCTGGCGAAACCATTTCTAAAGCAACCAAATTTTCAAACTCATTCAAAGCCAAGTTTTCGATCTTTCTGGAGCCGGTTCCTTCGTCATTGACGCTAATGCTGTCATTGTCCCCAACACGACGGCGATTTATGCGCTCAAGATGAGCCTTGGCTTGTTGTCGGGTTTGGTCGTGCTTCTCTTTATCTGGATCCGCAAGATTGTTTAATATCGGAGTTAAGAAGTTTCTGGCTACGTACAGACCAGCGGTCATCTACGATTCACATTGGGTCAGTCGTGGGATGACACACAAAAAGGAGTAGCAAAATCGACCGAGCATTTGAACAACGCACCATTCCCGCAAATATCAGGATGTTCAAGGCGACGTCGCCGAGCCTACGTCGTTCGCCCATACCGATGATTCAGACTAACCACGAGACTTCCTAGGCGTAAAAATAGATGTCTATGTGATTCAAGCCACTTGTTTCTAATCCTAGTTTAACGGAAAGAAAAACGGCCTGCGATTATCTGACGGCAATTAGAGGGGTTAGTAATTAAATCATTTGAGACAAATTGGATTGTGGTTAGCAGCCGACATCGACGTCACTACTGTGTAACACGGTTCTCGACCATGTCGGTGGACTGATCGCAGCGATTCATGTTAGCATGGGGCGATGACCTTTAAGCACGACTACTTACCTAGTAGGTACTTAAGTTAACCTAACCACTAGTAATGACCACTTAAAAACAACTGACTAAATACAAGTATATAGCCCCTTTTTTATAGCTTATAATAGGCTTTATAATTTATTTATAGGCTATATCTTTACTTTTAACTTTAAATTTCTTTATTACTATTAAACTATAAATGATATTTAACCCTATAGTATAGTATTAAAAATAAGACGTTTATAAAAGTTCTAGCCTTTTACTTACTAAGGTAGTAAGGCTTAGTTTATAATACTTAAGAGACCTATATAGTACTATAAGTTAAGCTATAAGCTTAATTTTTAATATTAAAAGCTTAATATATAACTTTTAGTATAAAAAATCTAGTAATTTTAAGGCTTAAAATTAACTAAAATTTATCTTAATTTTTAATTATTTATTTATAATTATAAATTATATTATAGGCTAGGCATTAATCTATAGAGTTATAAATAGTAGGGTGTTATAGACTAACCCAATTAGGTCATCGCGGATGTCTGCGCAGTTATACTAGTTGTAGCTAGATTCTTACTAACTAGGCTAAAAGGATACATATTAATTAGGTTAGCTAAATCTAATTAATTAATATCTATATTAGTTAGTTACACGCTAGGGTGGTTTAGCTGTAAGCTTCCTAGCTTATAGCTAAGGCTAGGTTAAAGACCTAGCCTATAATATAGCCCCACTTTCCCCACCCTCTTAACTAATACTACGCATCCTCTAGAGCCCTACTTTTCCCGCTCTATAAGCCTAAGCTAATTTCTCTTGCTGTGTATATATATAGAAATTAAACCTATAACCTTAGAAACCTAATTAATTATTATAGACTAACCTAATTAAGTTATTACAGATATTTATATAGTTATACTAGTTATAGCTAGATTCTTACTAACTAGGCTAAAAGGATATGTATTAATTAAGTTAGCTAAATCTAATTAATTAACATCTATATTAGTCGGTCCCACGCTAGGGTGGTTCAGCCGCAAGCTTCCTAGCTTACAGCCAAGGCTAGGTCAAAGACCTAGCCCATAACATAGGGGGATTTTCTTTTTTATATACTTATTAAGCTTATTATTAAATTATAGTTATAAGCTAAGACTTATAAAATACTTTTTATTTTTTATATAATTTCTTTATATAAAAAAATAAAAAAATAAACTTATAGCTATATAAATTAGCTATTATTATAAATAATGGGTTTATAGAGAATCTTGCTTTTTGCTTACTAAGGTAGTA
Source organism: Claviceps digitariae (assembly GCA_018360205.1). Taxonomy (NCBI): domain Eukaryota; kingdom Fungi; phylum Ascomycota; class Sordariomycetes; order Hypocreales; family Clavicipitaceae; genus Claviceps; species Claviceps digitariae. Next base: position 5,799 of record SRPT01000837.1, read on the forward strand.
AGGCTTACTTAGTAGTAGTTAAGAGACCTATATAGCACTATAGGTTAGGCTATAAGCTTAATTTCTAATATTAAAAGCTTAATATATAACTTTTAGTATATAAAATATAGTAATTTTAAGGCTTAAAATTTACTAGAATTTTTCTTATATTTTTATTTATTTATTTATAGGTATAAATTATATTATAAGCTAAGCTAGTTAGTCTATATATTTATAAGCAGTAAGGGCTTTTTTTCTTTATATACTTACTAAGCTTATTATAAAATTATTATAACTATTTAGTGCTTATAAGTTACTTTTTATTTTTTATAAAATTTATTTATATAGAAAAATAAAAAAATAAACTTATAGCTATATAAATTAGCTATTAATATACTTTTTATTTTATTCTCTTTATAGAATTCTTAATATACCTTAATAACTTATTTTTATATAATTATACTATTAAAAACCCTAATTCTACTACTAAAGAATATAATTATAAAACCTTTTAAAAATCCCTTATTTTTATATAAATTTAATTTTAAAGTATATTATAGAGTAGCTAACGTAAAGGTTATATAACTTTTTAACTATTAATTAATTATTTAATTAGTTACTTTATAGCTAATTAGCTTATATTAAATCTTTAATTAAAAATTAATTATAGCTTTTATTCTATACTTGTAGTTATACTAAGTTTCTAAACTATAGTAATAATATATTAAGTATAATATTATTACAGTCCCTAGAAAACTATATATAAAAGGGAGGATGCCTTAAATCCTCTACTAAATAGATTAACTTTAACTTTATATATATATAAATACTTAACTATAACTTATATATTCTTTACTTTTATAACCTTTATAATATATTATAAATTCTACTAATACCTATGCCTATATACTATATTTTAGTATATAATAAGTAGTAATAATTACTATTTTTTTTATATACTTAATACTTTATATTAAAACTAATAGCTTATATATTAAATTTAAAAAATAACTAACTTTAAGCCCTTAATTCTTATTTTTTTACTTTAAGTTATTAATTAATATTTAAATATATTAAAGAATTTACTAATTTTAAGACTTTATTATACCTTTTTAAACTATAAAGTTTATAAAAAGCCTCTTATATATATAAAAAAAGCTAAATCCCTTTATTTCTTTATAAAATATTAATATATTAATAGTAAAGTTAAACTTTAAAATAAACTTATTATTATTAAAAGACTAATTTATTAAAACTCTTTAAATTAACTTACTTTAAATAATAAATAAAAAATTAATAAAAAAACAATAGCTTATATAAAATTAAATAGCATTCTTAATTTTATTAATAAAAATATCTTTAGTAACCTTTATATTAAAACCTTTACTAAATACTATAAAAAGCTTTTTTATAATAAAAACCTTTTTAAAATATATAGCTATAAAGAATAACTTTAGCTTAATAAGTAAAAGACTATAAAAACCTTTAAATTCTTTAGCTTTAGTTACTATAAAAAAAAACTAATTTTTTTAAAAAAATAACTTTATTAATATAAAGTTTAATTTTAAATTATTATAAAGTTTTTAATTATAATATTAAGTAGCTTACTTTACTAATTATTACTTACCTTTTTTATTAATAATTATAACTAAACTTAACTAAAGCTAATTTATATATTTTCTTTAAGCTTTACTAAATAAAAAAGGCTTATATAGTAAACTTATAATATTATACTAAACCCCTAAGAAATATTATATAATTTAATAACTCTTTATAAGTTTAATATTAAAATTAATATAAAGCTAAACTACTTTTAGCTTTAAAGAAAGCTTTAGTTAAAATAAAGCTTATATAAAAAATTATATTAAAAATAATTACTAATAATATTATTATTAATAAGAAAAAACTTCTTGCAAATCCACTCACACCCCTATAGCAACGCAAAACTAACTTTAAAATACATAAAAACCTTAGAATATTAATTACTATATCTATTTACCCCCCTTTTTAATAGTATATTAATACTAGAGTATAAGTATAGTAAATAAGGTAATTTTAATAAATATTAATAATAAAAATTATAGTTTTACTTAGAGTTATTATTACTTCTTTATAAAATAAAGTAGCTTTATAATAATAAACTATATTAAAACTATATTACCCTTAGTATATAAGCTAATACTAACTTATTTATATTAAAAATATAATAAAATTACTAAACTAATACTAGTATAATTACTAAGAAATATATAAAATATTATTTTTTAAATTATTAATATAAAAATAATATATACTTAATATAAAGCCCCCTAGCCTTTAATGCTCTTTATAACTCTTATTATTAATAATAAAATCTTAATAATAAAAAACCTTTTTATAATAATAAAAGCTATAGTTATAAAGGTATTTTAAGCTAAAAAAGCTATAGTATTAATATAAATAAGCATTACTATAAATAATAAAGCTATAATAACCTTAATAATATAATAATAGCTTATCTCTATAGTAATATTACCTTATTTATACTATAAAGTTATAGTTAAAAAAATTATTATTATTAAAATTATTTAAACTTACTTCCCTAAGGATATTATTATAATTATTAACTAAGCTATAAGCTTTAAAACTATAGTAATAATATATTACCTTTATAGTAATAATATAATAATAACTTTCTATAATTTAGTAAAGCTATATATTAATAATACTACCTAGGTTTAAACTATATTTAAGCTAAATATAATTCTAAATTACTATATATTTAGTATTATTATTAAAGGCTTTTTTATTTAATATATATAAAATTAAGGCTAAGAGAATATTCTTAAGGTACTTAATATAGCTAATAATTTTAGAATTATAAGAATTATAGCCTATAAACCCTATAGTATTTTTATAAAAGTATCCTTTATTATTAATATTAATAAAATTAATATAGTAAACTAGCTATATTAAGCTAGTATTATTTATAAAGTAAAAATATTTAAAGCTAAACTTTATAATAAAGCTTTATACTTATATTAGTGCTTTAATTACTTTAAATTTAGCTATATAACTATATACTATAGCTTAATATTATACTATAATTATTACTTTATTAGCTAATATAAAGATAATAAATAGTTTTACCTTACTTTATTAAAGGTAATTTAAAAGTAATACCTTAATTATATAAAGGTATATTTAATATAGTTTAAACTTTATATTATAGCTAATAAATAATAATTTTAAGCTAAAGCTATATACTTAATATACCCTTAATTATTTATTATTTTAGTATTACTTTAAAAAATAGCTAAATAAAAGTTTAAACTTATTATTATATTACTAATAAACTATTTATTTAATTAATATTACCTTAGTACTAAGTTAGTAAACCTTAGGGAAAAATATATTTTCTAAACTTTTATAACCTTTTAATACTCTAACTTTAAAGTATTATAGTAACTTTCTTAAGCTAGTAACTTATTATTATATTAAAACTAAGTACTTAAGCGCTAACTTTAATTTAATAAACTATTTAATTAATTATAATAGAAATTATATACTAAAATATATAAAAAAAAACCTACCTTATTAAACTAGCCCTTAAGGCTTAGCTTAGTATAAATATAATTACTATATAAAAACTAAGCCTTATTAATAATACTTTATTTAACCTAAGCTTTAGCTACTTTTAATTTATATACTAAAGTAAAAGAATTACTATATATATTAATTACTAATATAGAACTAATATATAGTTAACTTAAAATAAAACTAATTAATACTTTATTATATTTTTTAATATAAAAATTTATTTTATTTACTTTTTTTTATTTAAATAAAATTAATTTATTTTTCTTTTAAAATTTACTTTAGTATTACTTTACCTTTATAGTATATTTATTAATAATTTTAATTAATATTACTTTTTATAAAATAATAAAAAAAGAACTTTAGCTAATAATAACTTTTTACTTTAAATAATAAAGTAATAATAATTTAGTTTTAAAATACTTTAAAAGAAAATTATATAGTAGTTTTATAATAAATATAATAGCACTATTAACTATATTTAAGCTATATTTAATATCTTTTTTTAATACTTAAAGAAAACTAACTTTATTAAATTTAATTATATACTATAGCTTATTTAATTTAATTCTAACCTTTACTTTCTTACTATTAAAACCCTTTATTTTTACTAGCTTTATATAAAGAATAACCTTATTATTAATAAAATAGCTTATTAATTTTACCTTAAGGCTATAGCTTATTTATTAAAAAATAATAATAATATTTAAGTATTTACTTATTAAATACTAACTAAACTCTAAGCTATTACTAACCTTATAATATTATATTTACTTTAAAGCGCTTTTAAGTATTATTTATAGTAAAATTAATAAATAAAGTAAGCTATATTAAATATAAAATATATTAATTACTATTAAAAGTTAAACTATATTAATAATAGCTAATGTTACAGACTAGCCTAGAGGCGTCTATAATCTAGCGTTAATAGTGTTATTATTATTCTTAAGGAGAGAAAGGAAATATAGTTATATATAACCTTACTCTACTTATATATATAGGTATTGCTTAGGCCTATGCCTTATAGAGATATATATATATATATATATATACTTAGTAACTTCCTACCTTTCTTTATAATTTAAGCCTATAGCTTAAATTTATTATATAGCCTCTCTTTAGTATATAGAATAGAAAAATAAAGGTATTTAAAGAAAATAAAAAACTAAAGCTATATAGTTTAAAATATAGTTTAATATAGTACTTTATTAGCTATATTATTATTATTATTAGCTAAAGATTAGCCTATATAGGTAGCCTATGCATACTAATATACTAGTTAGTATTTAGTTACTATATAACTATAATATTAATATTATTACTAATACTAACCCTAACCTAATAACTTATATATCCTTTTATTATTTTAATTCTATTAAATTCTATATTAAGCATAATATTTATTATTATTAATATTAATAGGCTTACTAAAGAAAGTATAAAAAGAGATATTCTTTCCCCCTTTATATTACTATTTATTTCTCTTTTTTTTTACTATTTATTTTAATATTTTATTTTACTATTTATCTAACTATAACCTTACTTTATTTTTATTATTTCTAATATTATACCTTCTCTTTCTTTATAAGCTATTATATTTATATTTATTAATATATTTTCTCCTTCTTCTTTACTACTACCCTTAGGCTAAATTAATTTATAAAAATATATAAATAAGTATAACCTTAAGGGTAATTTTAATACTACTTTATTTACTACTAAAGACTATTAATTTCTTTATAATCCCTATAGTAATAATATAGTAATTAAGGGTAAGTTTTTATATAAACTAAGCCTTAGTAAGTATACTTATTAAAAATATAATAAGTTTTAGTATAGGTATATTTAAGGGGTATATTTATATACTATTAATTTTAAGCTTTACTATATTTATAAGTATATAATTACTATAATTAATTATAAAGAAGCTATTACTATACCTAGCTAAGCTACTACCTTAAGCTTAAAGGCTAAATATATATACCTTACCTTTATATACTACTTTACTACTTAATAATACTATAATAAGTATAACTATATAAAGTAATGCCTTACCTAAAAAAGTAGCTAGGTACTAATAGCCTTATTACTTTATTATATTTAGTATAGCTATAAAAATACCTATTAATAACTATTTTTATTCTTTTTTTTTAATATACTAAGCTTTAATATTATTTAAAATCTATATTAATTTACCTATATTATCTTTATTACTATTATAATTATTTAATAATATACTACCCTTACCTTAACTATTATAACTACTTAATAGTTTCTAACCCTTATATTTAAAGCCTTAAACCTATTACCTTTTTATTTTAATAGCCCTTTAAGCCTAGTTTTATTTTAAAATATACTTATTATAAGTTTTTAATCTATTTTTTCTAGCTTTATATATATAGTTACTTTTACTATATTAAATATTTATATCTAAGCTAGCCTTACCTTTTACTTAACTTATATTATTATTATTATTATTACCTTTATTATAAAGAAACTTTAAGCCCTTTAAGCTAACTTTATATATAGCCTATTTATAAGCTAATGCTTTTTAAAATATATCTTTAAGTATATAAGTACTAATACCTTTTATACTTAAAATCTTATACTAATTACTTTTATATTTATATTATTTATACTTAAAGGGTAAAGAAGCTAATTCTCTATATTCTCTATACTTAGGCAGTACTAGTTCTTTATATAATATTCTCTTTCTTTACCTTAATATTAGCTTATTATTTAGCTTTAAATTATAATATATTAAAAAACTTATATTTCTTAACTTTATTAATACTAAGCTTTTATTTAATTACTATTTTTATTAAACTATCTATTCCTTAGGTTATTTTTACTATTCTTTATATTTTATATAGTTAACTCTTTAGCTTATTATTAACTAGCCTATTTTTATTACTTAAATATAGCTAAAGCACTTATTATAGCGCTTTCTCTTTCTTACTTTATTACTATATTCTTACTTAATTAGCCTTAAACTTATTTTAATCCCTTTATAAAAAATACTATATTTATAATATTTTCTATTTATATACCCCTTACTTTATTATAGAATTTAAAGAACTCTATTTTTAATAACTTTAAGAATTAATAATATTATTATTATAATAAATATTATAATAAAAATAATTACTACCTTTAGTACTTATTTTACTTTATATTAACTTCTTTATTTAGTTTAAAAACTACCTAGCTTATATTAGCTAGAATTTTAATTTTCTTTAATTTTAAGTTTAAATTATTCTTTAAAGTAAGCTTATTTTTACTATTATTATTTATAGAAAAAACCTAGGTTATAATTAAATAAAGTTCTTTACCTATAGCTAGCCTTTCTTTAAGTAGTACTATACTAAGGTTATATATAAAGAAAAAAGAGAATTAAAGTTAAATACTAATTAAAACTAGTTTAGGCTTTAAAGGGAAAGGGTAAAGAAAATTATAATAGCCTTAATAAAGGAATTAAAAAAGGAATTATTAGTATTATTATATAGAAGTTTAATATTAAAAATAGTACTAAATTTAGTTTTAAATTACACTAAAAAATGCCTTACTCTAGAGCTATTATTTATTAATATATTACTATTTAAAGCTTTAAATTATATTAATACTTTAGTATTTTAAAAGTCTTTAAGTAGCTTTTATATAGATTAAATATAGCCTTACTATTTTACTAATATATTTTAGTATTAGCTCTAGCCTTATATATTTCTTACTATTAAAATATCTTTTACTTTATATTTTATTAAATTAAGGTCTCTCTTTATTAAGTTTAAGTAAAAGTAAGGGTAGAAATTCTTTAGATTTTAAAATAAAAGTAAGTTAATAGCTATTTTTTTTACTAAGTCTATATAAAAAATAAAGTATATACTTTAAAGAATATTTAAATAAATAGTTAAAGGGATTAAAGTTATTACTACTTTATACTTAGCTATTATTTAGTTTAACTTATAGCTTAGCTAGTTAGTCTTAATATTTTAAAGGCTAAGCTATATTATATTTATTAGTATAACCTTAGAAAGGTTATAAAAGGATAAATAAAGCACTAGTGTAAAAAGGGTTATAAATACAATATATTAGTATTAATAATAATGCTAAAAAGCTAGACTAAGAAAGGTAGCATTATATATAGAGTTTTTTATTAGTATTAGAGTTAGTAGGTTTAATTATATAATATGCCTAATTAGTATCTATAAATTAGACCTTCCTAAGGTTATACTATTTTACTAAGGTTATACTATTAAGGGTAAT